>JABASP010001125.1:0-33884 GCA_019776565.1 Sminthurinus signatus | reverse complement strand
TCCACAATCAACCACCACAAAACAAAGTTCTCACAAGTTGACAAAAGCTGAAGAGATCTCATGCGTCCTTTTGTGTTTGTTTGTTTCAGTCCCGGCGCACTGTCTCCAGTACTTGAAAGATCCGTCGGGCAAAGTCCAGAGTTTCAACTGGGGTGGGAATTTCCACCTGGCCAATTTGGACTACACCGTCTGCATCAAATCCCTGGACGACACCACCGAAATCAAAGTAAGTGTTTTTTATGGTCACCTTCCTGGAAAAATCTATGAAATTATTTTATTCCTATAATTCTAATGGTAATTCTGGTTTCTGGTGCTTCCGTGTTTGGCAGTGGAAGGCGTGTGGCGATGGGAACGACAGCTTTTTCGTATCCGGAAACCTACTCAATGTAACTGGCCCCACAATCAATTGCGAAAAGGACTATGTGGAAGTTTACGGCGGCGGTCGTCACTGCGGAACAGCCTTTCCTCCAACCGTCACAAGTACGCACTTGTGTATTTATTATTTATTGTACCCTTTTCTTTTTGATACCTTTGCAAATAAATCTATCAAAAAATGTTAAACATGTGCGTAATTTGAATTTTCAATTAGGTTCGGCAAAGCCGCTTTTACTCAACGTGCACTTTGACGGAGACGAGATTCAACCCCTGCCTCCGGTTGGCAACGGAGCCGGAAGCTGCGTGGGCGATGACGTTTACCTATGCGAGTCTGATGGAGTGTCTTGTACCTGCTCACTCAAACCTGGCGCCCAACCACCCGCAGAGGTGGAAATCCTCAACACGGGTTTTTGTCTCGAGTACAGCCAACTCTAAACCACGCTGTCAATCTTGTGTTAATCCAAATCAATTGTTAATTGTTATTTTTGTGTTTTACACACATTTTTGTTGTTGTCTTTATTATTTATTTTATTGTTTATGTTTTGTAATCTTGAATAAATTTTTCATATTTTACGCGCAGTTGTCATTAATTTCTACTGGAGTTCTTTTCAAAGGTGATTCAGTCCACTTTCATTTCCTCAAATGTCTAAACCTCAAAAATGTGTTAATTTTAAAACTGAGGGTTCCATCGGATTTCAAAGACATGCATTCATAAATCATGTACAAATATGACATCCTTATTCATCCGCAGTTTGAAATATTGTGGAAAAAAGTGCAAGTGTGAATGAGAAGAAAAAGAGTGAATGCGATAGGACTGATAATTTGGCGATAATTGATAATGCGAATGGGCTTATTTATTTAATCAATAATAATATTATTGTACTCGAGGGAGCAAAAGGGAACATTTGTCTCTGGCTATTCATTTTATTTATACTTTACACTTTGAACAGTGTGTTTTGTGTGTTGAGTGTTGAGTAACTTCTGCTCTCTGCTCCGTTCAGTTGACATTTTGTAACTTACATACGGATCAACAACATCGCACATCCCACAGATACACAGTACACATTTTCACATTTTCCGAGTACTGAAATGCAGCCGTGTACAAAACTCGGTATGATTTTCTGGTGTGGAGCAGAAAAGACGAGTGACAAAGTGTGTGTGCGATAAGAGAGAGAGAGAGAGAGAGGAGAGAGGAGAGTGTGATAGATAAAGGTCCAAATGAACAAAAGTGAATGTGCCTCTTCACCATGAGCGATGAGCGATGAGCGATGAGCGATGAATAATGAATAATGAATAAAATGAGTAATTTGTTCCAAAGCGGAATGCTGATCACGTCCTAAACTCATCAAACTCATCCCTTTTTCCCAAATATTTCTCTCTTTTTCTATCAATACTTTCAACTCTTCGGGGTTTTTTCCATTTCAAACAAATTAAATTCCTATTTTTACACCTCCAGATTTTCCTTTCAAACGTCTTTTGTCTCTTAATCTCTCTGGATTTTTCCTGTTCACATTTCCACATTTCACATTTCACATTTCCTATTCCCTGTCGACTGTCGACTGTTGACTTGTAAAAAAGCATTAGAAATCAGACGTCACATGTGACTTGTGACTCGATCGAGGAAATGTACGCTTGAAAGTGCAGCGATTAGTCATCCTCAACTGAATCTCCGAGAATATTCTAATTGTAAGTGAAAAAAGTGTGTTGGTGTAAATGAAGAGCCCGAGTGGGAAATAACTTTTGTTCGGTCCGGACTTTTGGCTGTGAATTGTGAATTTATGGTGATATTTTGCACCCGGAGAATGCATCAGCATGGACACGGACGAGCTAAAATCTCAGAGGACAAGGCAGTGGGAGTTGTGGGCGTGGGGCTGGGCGTGGGTGTTGGGGTGGGCTTGGGGGTGGGCGCAGGGCCGGGTGTGATTGTGGGAGGTGTCGGTGTCGGTGGGAGGAATACTGTGGACACTGTGGACGCAGCTCTCACCCTCGGACTCACACCTCAGAACTCGCAGGACTACGAAGACGGACTCATCGGGAATGAACTCAACTGGAGGAACAACACGGTGGAACGAGAACAACAACATCACGAATGTAAAATGTCCCACTATTTTAATGAACATCACGGGAATGGAGGAAATGTATTCAAAGTTGTGTGTGTTTTGTGTTTGGTGTAGGCTCAGCTCACTGCTCAACCGCGTTGATTCAAGCTGCGAGAAATGCCCAGACTGACGAAATGGAAATGTGTCTGGAGACTGGAGCAAACGTGAACGACAGGGACTGCATGGGACGAACCGCGCTGCACTGGCGAGTCCCACAACTTCAATACTCAATACATTTTTAATATTATCACTTTTACTTTTTATTATTTTTTTTAAATTAATAATGTAAAATGTCATTTTGAAGGAAAATCTTATGATTTGTGTTGTTGATTTCAGGGCTGTGACTGTGGGTAAGTTAAAAGTGAAAAGTGAATGGTGAATGGTGAAAAATATTCTGGACTCAATTAAAAAGTTAAAATGCCAGTGGAAATGTGCATAAGAATACAAATGTTGTTTGTGTGTGTTAACTAAATTTAGTGTGTAATTGTGACGCGTGTATCGCAAACGCCTTCAAATGTGTGAGCATCCTCGTGGACTTTCCGAATTCGGACATCAATGCACAAGATAACCAAGGGCTGACGCCGCTGCATTTGGCTGCTGAAAATCAAAGCACTCGATGTGCTTCCAAACTCCTGTACAACGGAGCGGATGTTTCCATCAAGTAAAAAATTATTCACAAGTCTCAACACTCCACTCATTTTTATCATGCAATTATTTTTAAATGTTGTGATTTTGGTGGGTTCTCTTTTTGTCCAGGTCAAAAGATGGTGTGAAAGCACTGATTTTGATAGTTGAGAAGATTCCGGATGCGATGGAGTATTTACTGGACACGGCCGTCTCCATCGACAAGTACGACTCAAACAATGTCAAATGTGAAGTCAAACTGGATTTTGGGTACAACTTTATTTTTAATTTCTAAACATTTGTAAACATTTCAAATTTCAAATGTCCCTGAGGAAAATTGTTTCCAGCATGAAAAATGAAAAATGTTGTTTAAAAATTGGTTGCAGCGCAATTGTTGGGTATTCGGAGACGAGAGGATGGAGTCGATACAGTAACAAGAACAAGGCGAAGGAGCGGATGGAGCGGATCGGGAAGCCGAGGAAGGAAATGCTTCTTCTCACTCTCATCCTGGACGCCAGCAGCGCCAGTCGCAAGAAAATCCTCACACATCCACTCATGTACACTTTCACACTTTCATCCAAATACTAAATACTAAATACACCTTTTTCATCCTCCTTTCTATTTCAATGAATAACAATTTTACTCATTTTCCTTCTTCCAGAGCAATTTTCCTCTATTTGAAATGGAGAAGAGTCCGATTCGTATTTTGGGCTACAATTCTTTTCAACGTAAGAAATCCTTTTCATGCTTTTTCTCTCTGTGTAAATTGTAAATGAATTTAGTGATTGAAATATTGACGCAGGTTCTGCTCCTCCTTCTGTACACACTGTATATTTTGGACGTGTATCTCGTGAGTTGTCCTTATCGACCGAAATTGACGGAGCCAGCCCATGTCAAAGAAGCAAAAGGTATCTCAGCTTTACTTTTTACACCCCACACAATTTCCATTTTCCATACAGAAATCTATTTTTCTATTTTAGTTGTCTCATTAATTATTACTCTTTTGTATTTTAAATGACAGCCCTCGGCCTTCTCACAGGTAAAAAACACACAAATTCAAATTCATCTCTCTTTTGCGGGTTTAATTTTTAATTATTTTATATTTCATGTGTTCATGTGTTTTGTATTTTGTATTTTGTACTCAGCGGACAACTCGACGTTGGATTTCATAAAGTTTTCCTGGTTCCGTTTCACGCCGACCATCACGGAGGTGACGGAGCGGATGAAGGACGGAAATGGTTGTCACTTGGAGATCGGGCCGACGGTCAAGTCCGTCCTTCTGCTGGGTCTCACAATGTTCATGGTCATCAACGAGGTGTTCAAATTCCTGCCCGCTCCTCGAGCTTACGCCAAGCGGACGATGAACAGGGCGCAGTGGACGCTCTTCTTCCTCATCTTCCTCACCTCCTGGCCCGTCTTCATGAGTGCTCCCAACATCTCCTTCTGGCAGTACCAGGCGGCGGCGGTCGGACTCTTCTTGTCCTGGGCGCTCATGCTGTCTCAAATCGGGAAATTCCCCAAACTCGGACTCTACGTCGATATTTTAGGACATGTGAGTTTTCTTCATGAAATTAACATTTACAATTTATAACTGTTTGTAAACAGTGTGTGTAAAAAGTATTTTAATGTTTTCAGGTGCTGAAGAATTTTGGTTTCTTCATGCTGACGTACGCCTCTTTGGTGATTGCATTCGCCCTCTCATTCTGCGTGCTGTTTCCCGGAAACGCACCCTATTCCTCAATTCCTCTTGCAGTTCTCAAAGTTCTGATGATGATGGTCGGCGAAGTCAACTATGAGGATTTGTTCTACGGCAAAGAGGAAGATCCTGTCGACGACTTGGTACAAATAAAATTACACTCTTTTTCACAATATGCGTAAATTCAAAAATATAAACATGGATTGTTTTAATGATTCCAGTTGTATCCTCTGACGGGTCATATTTTGTACGGAGCTTTTGTCATCATGATAACAATTGTTCTTATGAATCTACTTGTCGGACTCACCGGTAAAATCCACACATTATTTACTATTTACACATTGTCTAAAATCTAAAGTTATCCTCATTCAACTTTTATCCCACACACAATTTACCTTTTTTTAAATATGATTTGTGTACAAATAGTTTCGGACATTCAGGGTTTGAAAAAAGATGCGGAAATCACGAGAATCTCGAGACAGATTGCAGAAATTTCCCAACTGGAATCCTTCATTTTCTCACGTCGAGTCCAATCAATTTTTCCCGGGAAAATTGGTTCTTTAATCCGCGAAAGTATCCTCGTCGTCCGACCTCAAAAAGTTATTGAGGATGACACACCGCAAAATGCATTCGCTGACAAGTAAGACTTTCTTTCCGCTCTTTACTTTTTTTATCGTATGCTCTTTTAATTTAACTACTACAGTTTTTCGTAATGCTCTCAAGTTTTTTCAAATTTGCAGTTGTATTTTAACCATTCGACCGAACGACCCGAATGATGCAACTTTCCCTGAGAGCATGAAATTGGCCGTCCTTCAACTCGCCTCCAGTAAACATCGCTCCAATCGTGTGGTAAACTAATTTTTTTTATTTCATTTAAAATCAATCAGCTGAGATGACAATAAAAACATTTTATTTTTTACTTGGAATAATAATTGAAAAATTCCTCTGAAACAGAGTCGATGTCCTAAAAACCCGAATAATTTGGAGCCGAAAACCAAAGCAGATCCCATGATGAACTTCCGAAAGCGACATCTCTACTCAGACGATCGAAATCTGAATTGGGACATCATTGCCCGCCTCGAGGACAAAATCATGGAGAGAATGACCATTCAAATGGACCGACTTTACAACAAAATTGAGTCAAAAATGGTCGAGCAAAACTAATGAAAATTGAAAATCAAATGACAAAAACAAATAATATTATGGAAAACTTGAATTTTTTCATAAAAATAATTCCTTTTTTTTTAGACAAATTTTTTTATTTGTGTTCCTTTTTTAATGGCCTTATAATATGAGACTAAAAATATAAAATATTAGTCCAAAATTTTAGCCAAATCCACCATGTTTCTATTTTCAATGTTCAAAGTCCAGAGTAGATTTTGTACAACTGGTTGTCCATTCCTTTCAGTTTTTTAACGTTACAAGAAAATAATAATATATTACATTAAAAAACAAAATAAAACACACGAGAGAGTCTTTTAAAAAAAACAACAGAATAATTTTGCACACGGTGTTTTAAAAAGTTTATGGATATCCTCGTCCTGGGTGAGTTTTCACTCCCAACCCAACGCCCTCTAGTGGAACCGGATTCATACATTTCGCCCCTTGACAAAAGTCAAAGCAGCAGAACTGAATTCCGGGACAGTCGCTGTCCGTTCTGCAGGATCCAACAAAATGACGACTGTCATATCCTTCCATTCCCGTGAAATTTAGAGCAGGAACTCCGCCATTTTGACACAAGTTGTAATCGTCCAATTTCAACAAGGCCGGAGGACACATCCCGCCATCTTTGGCTAGTTTTATAATGATAATTACAATTATTATTATTATTGTTTAGTATTATTTCAATGTTTTTTTTTAATGAAAATTAAAAATTAAGAAAAAAAGAATTTTGATGATTTTTCTCACTTCTGAGATCACATGATTTTCGGTAACATTTTGCGGGTTGATTTGGCCGAGGACAGGCACACAATTTACAATCGTGATAGATCAGAAGAGTATCCGCTCCACAAATCACTGTTGTTTTTAAAAAAAACAAAGGAAAAAAAGGTCAATCACTTTTCAAAGAATTATTTTTAATTCAAAGTTTTTATAAAAAATAAAAGTATTTTGTAAAAGAAAGAAAGAGGTGAATTGAATGGAATAATAAATAAATGAAAAAAGATAGAGTGGATAATGACCGCGTTTGGACTTGACATTGTGACGAGTCACTCCAAAGACGGAGACGACAGACACGGAAATCAGAGTCAAGAGGACAACAACAAGTGGTTTCATTAGTATCATAACTCTGCTTTTCACTAAATGTTTATTAAGAACAGGACATTTGGATGCATTATTTAAATGAACACTCCAAAATACCATTTGAACAATCATCCACATCAGAACAATGAAACATTAAACACATTTTTATGTCATGTCGTCTCTCCTCCTTTTTCAGCTTTGGCTTTTAACTCCGACGTCAGAGACGGAGAATGAGACAGGATTCACTCGTTTTATTGGATTTCCATCCACCCGTTCAAATTTTCCACCTATTCTCGTAACTTGGTAAAGTCGCTCAAATACTCCCAAAATAACTGACATGGCGAATCCACAGCAAAGAACAACGTAAGCAGTGAAGACGTCCTTGATCCCGAGTTGCTGGTGGATTCCTGAATTTTTCCTTTGGCACTGAATTGACGTGTCTTGGACGTAGTGCGATCGCAGACGGAACATGACGCCGCGCTCTCTCATTTGCACAATTCTACAACAAAAAACCCTTTTGTTAAACATTTTATTTACATAAATTCCTATGCAAAAACAAATATTTCAAAGTATTTATTTCAAGTACTTTGTGTTGAAATATTCTCGAAGTGGGGATCCTCTTTGGACGTTCTAGCATCAAAATAAAACAAAACCATGTTGAAAATATCAAGTTGAGGATCAATGTGACTTTTATTTTTTATTACAATAATTAATGATGTTCATTTTGAATTTTGATACCATGGAGGAAATGGCGGGTCTTCTTGAAAACAGAACTTGTGACAATACTTTACATGCGAATTTCGGACCATTCAACTCGTCTCTGGAAAGGAGAACCTGGAAAAAACTGTCCGTGAGAGAAACGATGGCAATCGGAGATTTCACAAGGTCATCTAGTCGATCTGAAACTTCTATATTTCTCCCGCCGTCGGGGATGGTGGGAATAATCCCGCGGTCTTCTAGACTTTTGACTGCCTGAGTGGTTGTTGGGATGTGTGCATCCGACAGAATGTCAAATTTGTAGTCAATCAGGTCCGAAAATCTTCGGATTGGGACTACCGCCACTGACAAAATGGCGACGAGGGAACTGGAATAAGCCACGTACAAGAGCAAACCTGTCACGATCCCCACGAGGAAAATCATCTTTAACGAGGTTGAGGACGGAGAAGTATGCCAACCTGAAAATTAACAAAAGGAAACAACTCAAAAAACAACAAACAACAAACAACAAAAAAGTATCCCTGAAATAGAAATGGCGAATGGCGAATGACCTCTGACCTTGTTGGGCAAGAGTGCTGATGGACCAGAGGAGAACGTCTCGTTTCAGTTCCAAGTCCATTAAATTCCGGGCAACTCCGTTTTGGATTCTGATGGCCACCAGAAAGGAGAGGACGATGAGGACGTAAGTTCCAAAGATGGCGCCCCAAAGGTCATTTGTGAAGGTCAACAGGAAAATATCCCGGATGGAGGAGGCTGGCGGTTGTTTGAAAAATACTAAGAGTTCATTGTGGAAAGTGGGATGGAGATATGTGAGGCCATCTGGACCGGACGCCCTGTATTCAAGGAACTCTGTGGAGCCAGCAAGGATGTCTGCTTTACCTGTATTTAATGCAATGGCCATTCCTGTCAAAGTTCCATTCGGTCCTGGTCTTACGAATCCTTCCCACTTCGTCACAACTTGGCTGCGTGTGAAAATTTGAATAGATATGAAATATTATTTGAACGGTTTTTTATTTTCATAACAAAAAATATTAAAAGCGTTGTTTTTAACTTACGAAAAATTGAGAGCGTCGCAAATGTAAAAAAACACCCAAACTTCAAATCCACTCTCAAATTCAAGTTTCCCTGTTCCATTATTTGGTTTGTATTTGACACTAAATTTATAATCCGGATGATCCTTGATAATTTATAAAATTATTAATAATTTCTTTTTTTACATAAATTTTTTACCTCTGTGTATAATACGTCAATTTGGTTAAAAAAATGTTTAGTGTTTTACCACATTTACAGCAACAATATCCGCCTGATGGAAATTTGAACGTCGAACTGTTTTTTGAGCAACTTGTCCAAAATTCACGAGTTTCTTCTGATTTTTAGTTGTGGAGTCCCAGAATTGAAATTGTTGAAGAATCGGCAAATTTGTCACATAATAAATCTCAAATGCAGAACTCACTCTTTCGTTTTCTTGGTCCACTAAAATGAGGAAAACTTGAGAGGAGATATTAAATTTAGGAGCAAAATTCTCCAGGAGAAAATCCATTTCCTTACTGGAATTTAATACTGGAGAATTCACAAGTAGAAAGAAATATGGCGACCAACTCCATTTTGAATAGTGGTAATAATCTTGAATCTAAACATAAAAACAGCACATTGGATTATTTAGTGTGTACAACTCGTAAAATTCTGATTTCTGGTCCTGTTGTAAGTAAGAAATATTTATAGTTAATAAAAGTACTTGAATCAAGATTTGAAGCATCTCTTCAAAATTTTGTACGAGAGCAAAAACAGCTGAAAATCCTGAATCAGTTGCAAAATTCAAGTGTTTGAGGTCAAAATCATGACTGGAATTTCCAAAGGTTGAAAAAAATGACTGACATGATGAAAACATTGAGTAAGAATTTTCATCTTGTTCTGCAAAAAAAAATGCAAAGAGTGTATTTAATTTAGTTTGAACTTACCCGCAAACAACAGTAATTAATAGTTAAAAATCAACATACGAAAATTCTTAGTGGCACGTGTTTCCGTTAAAACTACAAGGTCAAAATGGGCAAATGAACTCAAGTCGACTGTTTTTAGTAAAAAGTTGTCAAAAGTTGTCAAATTTCCTCCCGCAGTCGACAAACACTGCAAATTGAAAAAAGAAAGAACAAGCCGTTTAATTTTTCCAGTAACACCTCAATAATAATTGTAGAAAAACTGAAACAAAATGTACACAGTTTTATTTTTTATTCACTGACCCAAAAGATGAAAATCGTGAAAAATCCCTTTAAAAATTGCATAATGTTCAACATGAAATTCTCAGCACAAATACTATAAAAAATTTAAAACACAAACAAGAAAAGTAAAACTGCGCATTTTTCGTCAATTTTAGTGGTTTTGGGTACTGAGCAATTTTTTTTAAATTTTTGTTTGGATTTACTTGTTATTCTTTTAATTTTGTATGTTTTATATTATACTCAATAAAAACTCTGGACCACCAAAAAATAAAAATAAAATTGTAGTGTGTAGATAAAGCTCGGCTTTGTCCAGAAACTCTCATTTAAATAATGCCATTCACTATTCCTAATTCGTGCAGTAGAAAGTAGAAATTTATGAAAGTCTGAGAGAGTTTTGTCAGACTGGAGACGTGTCAGTTTTTCTTTTGACCGGGTGCAATTTCCAATTAATCAAATGAGGTTGACATTTGACACATGTCCGAAAGTAGGAGCCGAGTTGAGTGTTGAGTGGTGAAAAGAAGAAAGGAAATTTATAATGAGCGAGGAGTGAGACGGTGGAAGAGAAAGTGCATAAATAATGAGTAATGAGAAATCTAAAACTTGTCCAGCAAAAGTCAAATCTGAAAAGTTGAGTCATTTCTTTCCATTCCGTCTGTAAAATGATTTTTGCATGTAAAATTAATGATGACGGATGACGGACGAGGACAAAGAGAATGTTCTCGCACATTGCGTTTGTATTTTCTTTTCTTTTCCTGTACTGCGAGACCACTTTGAACTTTGACTGGTTTCGGGTTTTCTCCGGGAAATGGAGGATTGGAAAATTGATTTCCTCTCAATTCTCAATTCAATTGTCAATTGTTGTGTTAGTAAAAAAGAAAACCCCGCTTCATTTTTAGTATGAAATGTTGTGAAAAATGTTGATATTTTATTTAGAGAGAAAAACGAGTGGTGTTTCACACACTTTACAAAATACAAAGTTCTATACATGTAGAATAAAATCTACAGTTACTTTTAATTTTTAATGAATGGAATAATTGTTTTCATGGGGTGACTGTGGTTGGTTCGGTGGCAGCGGATGTGTCATTTGACCTGGAAGTTGTTGTTGAGGTGGTGGGATTGAGAAGACCCGAGAGGATGCAATAAATGCTTGTAAATCCGGGAAGTGGTGGACATTGAAACGGGTTGAAAGAAGTTCCATTGTTTCTTCCGTTGTTGTTTCCAAAGAAAAGTCCTTGACAAAAATAAAAAGCATATTAAAAATTGTAAAAATTAATCAACCACTTTGTGTTTTGTGTTTATCAAAAAGTGCAAAATGTTCTTGTTGTTGTTTCATACTGGCTTGTCGTTGTCCTTCCATCGGCTTGGCTTCTGCCTCCAGCATCAGCTCCTCCAGAACCTGCAGAAAAATTTAATACCACATTAAAACACACAATATTTTGAGGATTCTACTTGTACAGAGTAAAGAGTAAAGAGTAAAAGTTAAGAGCACCCACAGCGTCCTTCAAAGTTGGAACCGCCTCCGTCGTCTCCGTCTGCAGAATCACAACCAAACCAACGACCACGAGGACAGAAAATCGGATGATTGATGAGCAATTCATTTCTTACCACCAAAATTTGCGTAGCACACACAGACAAAATACAAAAATGTAGGAGATTTTTAGATGAGGTTTTGAAATGTGAGATTCAAGAAACTCAAGTGACATGCTGACAGTGAGAATCAGTTTCATTTTTATATGAATCATCAAGGTGATCCACAGATCAAATTTGAATATTTCATTCTCATACATTTTCACTTTTCATTTTTCATTGTACATTGTACAAACAAAAAGCAAAAAGCACAAATAGTTTTGTGTATTTCCTGAAACTTTCAAATTACGCACACACAAAACATAAAATGTGTGTAATGTCAAAAAAGTAAAACCCTGAAAACATTTTCAAGGTGCAGAGTCCGAACGTTTCTGAAAACTTATTTCCATTTGACACACATTTACAATTTACAACTGAGAATTGAGACGACATTCAGCTTTTTTACGCTTTGTACAGGTAAATTTGAATCAAAATACAAAATACGCAGAATGCAACACACAAAATAGATGAGAGTTGCTTCATCTTCCATCTTTCATCTTCCTGAACCTGAATTATTTTCAATAATTCAACAGTTGTGTAACAATCACACCGAGTTTTGAGTTTTGATGATCAATGAATTGCGTTCACAACAACTCTGCATAACATGAATAAAAATTATGACGTTTCCCTTTTCTCTTGGTGTAAAAATGATGCATTTGGGAAAAAACATGCGGAAAATCAGCTGCTCTTGAGCTTTGAGCTGATCGGGAATTTAAAATACTCTTGCTTCATTCAACTCTGAAATCTGCATTGTAAATCAAGAAAATGACAAAGGTGAAAAACATCTGTGGACCTTGAATACTTGAACACTCCACAACACAAAACACAAAACACATGATCAACAACCAAAGCTTATTTTAACTTTAAATTTTTCAACTATTATGAAACATGAAATACACACACATGAAATAATACAGGATAAAAACTCCCTCAAAAAGTATAACCCCAATTCACCAATTCACAATAATTTCCAATGGAAATGGAAATGGAAATTTATCAGTCATGAGTCATTTTTTTATTTTATTTTAGTTTCATATTCAAAAACAAAAACAAAAGAAAGTAAATAAAGTAGATACTAAAAATAAAATGATGTTTAAATTCTAAATTCCTGTGGATTTGTGTTTTGTGTATATTTTTGAGCAGTCCATTTTGAATAAGAGTATTTGTTATTTGTTGTGGTTTAGCAGCTGGGGTTGTTGTTTTGGTTCAAGTTGATCCATCCGCGTTGTTGAGAGGCGAGGAAATCCCACTCATTCCATCCACTGAAAAGGAAAAGTAAATAAAACCCATGAAATGAGATACACACAAAACACGCAACACACAAAGGGAAATGAAAAAAGAATGACTTTTGTCTTACACTTCGTGTTTGAAATTCCACATGATCCATCCGGAGGCTTTTTCGTAAACTCCGATTTGTTGTTTGGCGAGTTCGGCTTGGTTGCCGCAGGTTTTGGGTGTGGCGAGTGACCACTCTCCAACGATCGTCCAGAGCTTGGAGTTGCTCTCCTGGAGTCCCGAGACATAGCGACAGGGCAGGGCGGCGTGTTGGGCGCAGGTGTAGTCGCTCCACTCGGGGGTGAACACCTGAAGTGGTGAGAAAAGGGGAAAGCGGAGTTACAGTTACAGTCAGAGTCAGAGTCAATTCAACTACTCATATAATACAACACAACAGAGTGTATGTAAATTACCTGGTAGTAGTGGATGTCCAGCATCATCCAGAAGTAGTGAGTGTCCTCCCGGAGGTAGTACCAGTTGTCCGAGGAGATGAAGGCGTCGTGCACGGCCACCACCGCCACGTCGTTGTTCCGGCGCACCTCGTCGTAGGCCTGTCGGTAGTACTGCTTGAGTCTGGCCAGTCGGTTGTTGTAGTCGTCCCACAGGATGGGCTCGTTGAGGAGCTGGATGATCGTCACCGTGTAGCGCCACTCCTCCGCCGCAAACACCTTCGCCATCTGACCCAACACGCGAGAGGCGATGTTGAAGTTGTTGTCGTCGTAGAAGAACCCCACGGAGCCGGAGTGTCCGGAGTGGTCATTTCCGTTCTGACTTCCGGGTGCACCATGAAGATCAATCATGACTTGGAGTCCGTGAGTTCTGGCCCAAGTGCAGGCCTTCATGACGTAGTCCCAAGAGCCCCAGATCCAGGGCTCGCCTGTCGGCCATTCGTAAGCCCAATATCCCACGGGGATTCGGATGTGGTTGATTCCAGCATTCTTGAGTCGGACGATGTCGTTCTCAGTGACCCAGGAGTCCCAATGGGGCTTCAGTCTCTTCTCACCCTCGTTGTAGCCCAACTTGGACAGCAACTGCCACTCATCTGCCATTTCAAATATCAAAAATCAAACACCAAACATGAATACACAAATGCACAAATAATAAACACACAAATGAAATTCTGTACAAATTAATTCACTCACCGTTGGCGTCAACACCGTTGAAAACGGACGGCGTGATCCATTTCTCTAAAATTAACCAGGATCCCAAGTTGACTCCACGAACTGGAGTTGATCCGTACGGCCAGAGTTGCCCAGAGCACCCTGCGATCATCATAGCCCCAAAAAGGGCCATGACCGGAAGACTCACTCTACCCATTTTTCACTCTTTTCCCTCCTCCTTTTTTTTAATATTTTGTACACTTGGAAAATCCAAAATCCACAAAAGTCCTGCCGACTTGAAAATACTCAACTGATCCGGGATCGTCCGAGGCTTTTATTTATACTTTCTCTCTGTTCTCTGTTCGGAATGGTCGAGTTGGAGATTGGAGAGCTGATATCATTTCATTTACTGATTACTCTGTGATTGAACAATCAAAACTCTTTCCATCCCAAAAAATGCCTCATTTGTCATTTGTCATTTGTCTTGGCTCATGAATTACGAGTTGCGAATTATGAATTATGACATGTCTTTAGACCTGTGGACACGCTCATTCTGGTCTATTCCATTTTGTAATTATTTACATAATATTATTTCATTGTAATATCTAATATCATTTTTAAACTTGATGGACTTGGCCATTTGTCATTTGTCATTGTATCAAAAGTATCAAAAGTGAAAAACAAAACAATATGTATGAGATTTTTTATCCATTTTAGAAGCTTCAAGTGTCAAGAGTTGATAAAAAAAAAAAGGTAGATAAAAAAAGGCCCCTCCTCTTTTGAATGATTCTTTGGTAATTTGTAATTTGTGTTGATTTTTCCATGTCCGCAAGAATGAAAATGGATGCGAGTGCAGAAAAAAAGAGAGAGAATTTAAACTTTATCGGCCTTTTGAAATCTAGTATCAAATAATTAGGGTGATAATTTTGATGAGTTATGATTTATGATTTATGAGTGAGCAACAAACAAAGTGATCCATCAATCAAAACTCAAAATCAACTACACTAGTGGACAGCACAGCGATGAGCGATAGTTATTTTCCACTCCAAACTCCAAACACTAAATATTATTATCTATTTATTTATTCTATGTGTACACGAAACATGTGTAATGTTCTGCTAAAATTAGTAATGGAGAAATCTTTTTCTATTTTCTATGCATTTCATTTTCAGCTCACACACTCCAATAATTTCCAATACCAAACTAATTTCAATATAAAACATGTACGCCAGTTTTCATTCCTTTTTAATGCACCAGTTAATTCTCCAGTGCCCTGGAGAGTTTTGACACTAAACAAAGAAAACCATTCAAACATCCGAAAGGAAAAGGTTCGCGATGAAGAGATGAATCTAATATAGATTCTAAAATCTCAAAGGGACTTCATGACGAGCCAATGCCATGGAAACTCACAGTACTTTGTGTGGTTTCCATAGAAATGCTAAACAACAATCACAGACTTTTGTAGCAATTATTTGATATTGAAAACTCAAAATATACAAAATGAAGACTCAAATGCCTTTTTCTCCTTGTGGAAAGTGAAAAAACATTCAATTTTCCTGTTTGCCCTTTTGGACATTTAATTTTATTCCACAGAACACAGAACAATCATTTGGTAGAGTTTCAACTTTTAATTTTTAATGCGGTGATGGGCGAAACATTTGAATTGCTAGAATAAAAATAAAAATAAAAAGGATGCGGAGGGAAATCCAACGCCGTGATTCAGCTTTGAGTTCCAACTCAAATCAAAATTCAATTTCAGCATGCGAAACTCAGCAGTCCCTCCCCCAACTACACCTCCTCCTCCTCCCACCACCCAAACCTCAAACTTTGCATCACGGGAGCCCTGGCAACCAAAAACATTCTTCGTCCTCAACTCCAGCCATTTCTCATCGTCTTCTCCATCGCCACAAGTATTTACCCACATCCAATCTCCATTAACCTTTTGCCACATCAAATGTCCACAGGTTATACTTTTATTTTCTCTATTTTTTGTCCGTCAGATATCAAAAAGATGGCATGAAAATCGGAGGACTCAAACGGTGGAAAAATCTGGAAAATCTATCCAAAATTCAGGACGAAATCTCAAAGTCCTGCTCTCATTTTGATTCTCATTTTATTCCTGAGGATGAAATGGTGAAAAAAAGTCTAGATTTGAATATTGAGGAAAATGACAAGTCGTGTTGTTCTAAAACTACGCGTGAGGCTCTGTCACTTCCCTTTTCCTTTCCTTTTATTTTGTCTGCATCCGGGACACTTTTTCAAAACTACTCGGAGAAATCCACCTGCAGAAATGAAATGAACACACCAATCCAGCCGAAATGTACCAGGAAGACAAGGAAACACATCAGAATGGTCCTTTACATTTTAATCGCGAGTCTCGTGAGTC
The DNA here is from genome assembly GCA_019776565.1 of Sminthurinus signatus. Lineage (NCBI taxonomy): Eukaryota > Metazoa > Arthropoda > Collembola > Symphypleona > Katiannidae > Sminthurinus > Sminthurinus signatus. The sequence goes on along the minus strand of JABASP010001125.1, from coordinate 17,529 downwards.
TGTACTTGGTCCACGCCCACTCCTACGCCCCTCAACCTCACCCACACAAAACACAAACCACAGACTCATGAATCATGAATGACTCAGAAATAAAACTCCCACAAAAAATACTTGTTTCATTTTTTACACAGGCTTTTATTTAGCATTCCACTTTTGTTTTAAATAGTAAAATAGGATAATAATTATAGAAAAATGTGAGATTGTAAATGAAAAGTGTGCTGAAATGGTTTATTTTCAGTAGTGGTTCCAGTGAGCTCGGTCGTTCAGATCCTAAATCCACATGAAACGTTTTAGGAAAAATTTAATGAGTAAAAAATATCAAGTGAAAAAGGTGTAGGGATAAATATGAATATAAAATATAAATTACCCGGATTCTTTGGACGAGCCCTCGAAATATGAAGTTGTTATTTCCCGCTTTGTTGGGATATGCTTTGCAGTAGGAGTTGTAGCAGACGCCCATGATCTCGTTCGAGGTCAAGAATCCGTCCATCCAAATGCAGGGCATCCCGTCCTTCTCGCGCTGGTCCGGCCCCTCCGACAAACACATGGTGTGGTCTCCCGCCACCCGATCCACACTCGACAGAAACAACCCGCCCACCAGCACCACCCACACCAGTCTCAGCCTAACACATATTTTATTCATTATTCATTATTAATTATTATTATTATCCACAGATTTAACAATCTACAATCAAAAACAGGATTCACTTACGCTTGAGGATTCACCGTGAAACCGCTCATGCTTTTTTGTTCTCTAACTCGATTGAGTAAAAGGTAAAAGACGAAAGCCAAAACGGGAACTGAGAAATGATTTTAGGTTTTAAATTTTAAATAAACTTGTGTTTGCCACAAATGAAAATGCAAATGAAAAGTGAATGGTGTGGTGGAAATGGAAGACTCAAGTTGAGTCTCACAAGAAATCCAGATGAAAACTAAAGACCAAGATTTGCCCACAGGACGACTAAATACCAAATATCCAGTTTGGAATCTCTGCACGGGAAATTAAACGGCGTTTGTTATATTTTTAGTGAAAAGAGAAGGTGAAGAGAGGAAATGAACACGGAACTCGTAACACGAGACATTAATACCAAAACACGGCAATAACAAATAACAAACAACAAATCTCATGACTTTTACATCTCCTTTCCCACAACAATCAAAATTATTATGGCCACATTAAAAATTAAAACCACAATTCGCAGCGATCCACTGGCTGACGTCACCGCATCCTCAAATCCCTTTCAACTCAACTCCGCATTTCACATCCCAATTATTCCCATAAATTAATGAACCATCCACACAAACACACAAACACAATCACACAGAGAAAGCGACACAACTAAAAACTAAAAATTAAAAGGAACGTGACATCAACTCGCGTTAAAACTCACTCCAATTGATAATTATTATTTATTATTTAGTACAACTCGTGTTGATTAAATTATCTGTGATTCCGCATTCCGCATCAATAATCAAAACAACTGAAATTAGAGCAGAATGTTTTTAATTTTTAATCCTCTCATGACTCAAAACTCAAAGTGCAAAAGGTTATAGGAAAAGTAAAACGTAGAAACACGAAACACGAAATACACATCTTCCAGTTTTCCACAGGAAATATTCCCGGAAATGTTTCCGAGTAAATAAAAATAATATCATTTCATCTGCTTGTTTGAGTCTACAGTCTACACATTTTTATTATAATTCAACATACATACAAAATAAAAATGTATAAAAAATAAATAAATTAAAAAAGGTTCAAGGTTGAAATCACCAAACTCGGTTTTGTGTGTTTTTGTATAAAAATAAAGGGGAAGTTTCAATTCTTGTTAAAATGTTGGTCATGATTTCCTCCGGGTCAAAATCCAGGTCCAGGTCACCGAATCTGGTTGCAGTTGCTCTCGTGTGTCGTCCTTTTGCCCACCCCCAGCCGTTCATATTCCCATGGTGGTGCTTCACCCGCTTCTTCTTCCCCTTCCCCTCTTTGAGAACCGAGAGGAAGGCAACGATGAAAAATCCGAGGAGGAGAAGTGGTTTGAAAAGGAGAGCTGCGGCGATGATGATGGGGAGGGCGAAAAGGGGCAGGGCGAGCGGAGACAAAACTGTTCCAGCTTTTGCAATTGCCGCAAGAATCATGACGAGAATCAAGAGTTTCCCCAACACAAAGTATTTACCTGCTTTCAAGGCTTTTATGGCAAAAATAGTTTTGAGCAGATCTTTTCCATCCAGTTTGTCCTCTTCTTCTCCTTCGCCTTCTTCTTCACCCCATCCATGACTCACACTTTCTCCGTGTTCTCCCTGCTCAGTCATCTCATGTCCACTCCACCCACCCTTTTCAACACCCAACATCATCAATCATCAATCATCATTTATCATTTTGTAACATTTTACAATCACAACACTATAGAAAATTCCATACTTTTGTACATAATATTATCAATGGAAAAAACTAACATGTGACGCTGGAGCTGGAAGAATTTGATAATTAAATTTGAGTGGTTGTGGTTGAGAGTCCCAACCGGATGAAACTTGTTGATGATTTCCATGTCCATTCTGCTGATGGTGATGATTCGCTCCGTGTCCACCCGCCACTCGACTACTAAACACTCGTCCAGACTCCTCATGACTCTGCTGGCACTCCACAAACACTTCCAGATTGTGACAAATCACCATGAAAAGGAATAGAAACACACGAGTCTTCCCGCTTTTCCAACACTCAACTTTGAATAAACACGACAAGTTGTTCACTTCCATTCGGCCTTATTTATTATTTATTAAACTCACACAAAACACAAAGTACGGAATACGGAATACGGAAATCTCACACACAACTTCACAGTTTTCCTAGAAAATTGAAGACGAATCATGTAAAATGTAAAATTCCCAACACACTGAAAAACATTTGAATTTTGTTAATATTTTGTCTCGTTTTTATTTTAATGCACGGGGAATTTGGGAATTGAGCAGAGAGGATTTAAACGAGGATGACACACTGACTCACTCACTCACTCAAGAAACTACAGTTGAATGAAAGAGACTTTTTACTTTTTACCACACGTCTGCAGTCTGTCTGTCTGTCTGTCTGTGGGGCTGGTTGTCTGTTGTCTCAAAAACTAATCCAGTCTTTAATATCTTGTGGTCAATTGACTATGACACCAACAATCAACAGTCAACAATCATCATAAATATTAAATATTAAAACGGTCCAAACACCAAGATCACAATTGGGTGACAATTAAAAGAAGAAGAAGAAGAAAAGTAATTCCATTGTTCTTGAAATCACGAATGTTTATACAAGTGGATTTAATTCCTAAACAAAGACAGAGAGAAAGAGAAAGAGTATGAAATGTGAGCTATTGATCTTGGGGATGAATGCAGGAATTATTATGACCAGATTAGAAAGAAAAGGGACACACATGTGAATTCTCTATTCTAATTCCGGTCATCCCTCGCATAAAAAGGAATCAATAAAAATAAACATCCCATCAGTCGAGTGTCGAGTGTCGAGTGTGTGGACCATTTCCCTATTTTACATTTCCCCTTTCTCTTCAAACTCTATGTAAAAGACGCGGATCCAAATTGGCACGGCTTTTTCTCATTTTAATTCCTATCAGGACAGAGGACAGACAAATGCCAAAAGGTTTCATTGAGTCTCATTTGATTCTAAATTCTACCATTTTTTAAGTTTTTGAAGTTTTCAGAGGCCACAGGTCTAAATAAATGGGAAAACTTGAAATGGGAAACCAGATTCATGTTGCTGAAACAATTGAGCAGTGGACATTTCAACCTTTTCCTACTCAAACATGTCACTCGAGCTCAAAGCTCAAAGGGAACGCAAGAAAACAACTTTTGGAGCAGGTGTCCAAAGTAGTGCCAATTTTAGACTGATGATAAATATACGCGGAATGTGGACCTAGATAAAAAATAAAAAATCCACCTTTGCAATCTACAACTTGCACACGGTGTTCAAAATACAAAATATACCTTTGTAAATTAGTTTTAGTTCTGAATGGGCCCAAAGGCAGTTCCCATTTCCCACACATCATCACTCATAATTCATAATAGTAATATCATAATCCACTCTTCACTCTTCACCGTCTCATCACTATTCTCTATTCTCTGTTCTCTAGACTCTAAACGCACTCTCCGAGCTCACAGCATTAAATCTAATTTTCTAAATATAGTCAACACATAAAACTTTTGGCCGTCATGTGGATAACAAATAACAAATCTTTCATTCTTTCTCTCTCACTCCACGGTTTTATGAATGGTCATTTTGTTGATCTTATTATTTATTATTACATCCTCATAGTCAAAGCAAAGCTATTTTTTTGCAAACATTCTGTATCCTATATCTCTTATCACTGCGAATGTTGTACAGTGTGTAGCAATTCTTCTTGAATGACACTGACAATGACCGTGTACTTTATTAAAGCAGATGGTTTCATACTTCATACAGAAATACTCATATTCACTCTCAACTCAATCATAATTACAGGAACAAGGAGCCAAAAAAATGGTTCATCTAGTCAAATTCATGCCACTCTCCGATCTCCGCCGTGTCTAATTGTGAATGTCTCCTCCAAACTACAAACTACAAACATTTGTTGATTATTAGTCGAGAGGAGAGATGCAATATGCAATGCACTCACAACTCACAAGATTCCTTTTACTACCTCCACAAAAATAAGATATTAAGCATGTACATAATGAACAATTTTACACGCTCCTTCCCCATTTCATGTTCCCCATTACTTAATAACTGTTCTTTCACTCCTCCGACTTTTTACCTCACAAATGAATGAATGAAAATAACCCTCATCAAATCACAAATCAACTTGAGACTCGCCATGAGCATTTCAGCTATAAACTATAAATATCAACTTCTCATTTATCACTGCACATGTGATTTTGGTCATAAAATACAATACATCGCCCGGGGCTTCCGTCTCTTGTACAAATAAATATGCACATATACAAAAAAAAACATTAAAATAAGCCCTAATAATGGAAAAAACACAGAGTCATTTCAAGCGTATATTTGGGATGCAAAGATAATAATATTGTATAAATTGTGAAGAGAGTACAACTACTACTTAAATGCAACCCCATAAAAATACAGTCCGCGGTATTTCTTACAAGTATAATGATAATACTCTGGGGGCTTTTTTACCAACAAAACATTTTGCAAGTCATGATATGGCTGATGTATACAAAAACATTTTTAAAAACTCATCCTTTTCTAGTAAAAAACAGTAAATAAAGAATAGAATCAGGTATAAAACATGAATCACAAAATTGTAAAGATATACACACACATAAAATAATATATTTTTCTTTAAAAAAAAGAATAAATCTTACAACCAAATCATAAATCATCTAATTAAGGCCAACCGTTATATTTTAGATTATTATTAACTCCAAAATGAAAAGTTCTCACTTTTGGCATAGATATTTGCAATATTTTTTATAATATCCTTTTTTATGTGTTATGTGTGTGTGTAGTGTATACGGTTAATGCTATCGTACTAATACGAGCAGAAATCCATAATTCATGCACCAATAATAATAATTATTATTATTTAATGTTGTCAATAATTGTAATATTTATTCAATTATGCTCATTTATTATTCTTGATTCTCTTTTATAGCGATTGGATTGTGGGGCAAGTTTTTCTTCAATTTTTTCATGTAGGTACCTCCACATTATTTTAGTCCATGTCATTTGAATTTCCATTATTTTTATCGCTGTAATTATTTTGACTAACTCAAAGTTACAAGCCTCAAAATGATCATCATAACAATTAATTATTACTATTATTCACCAGAATCTGTTAAAGTTTCATGCATAATGCATAACACAATATTAGTACAAGTTGTAATTAATAATAATAATAATGATTAATTATAATAACATGGTATTTCATTATTAGAAAATAATAATAGTCTGATTAGCGCATCTCTTTTTTAAAAATACATTTACACAGCATGTACTATTGTATATTTTTTTAGTTAATCTTGTAATTAACACAGACAACAACAAAAAAACCCAAGTAGTTCAAATATTAACCAAAAAATAGTGAATTAAAAGTTTAAAACCACTAAAAGGGTCAACTAAAAATAAAACAAAAAGCAATGTAGTTATTAAAAATTTGAAAGAAGATAATTCCTCAATGGAAACAGTATTCCTTAAAAAAGTTTCAAACAAGTACCTCAAGTATAATAGAATATCAATGTAATACTTAGTTACTTATTCTTAAAACGAACACAAGAAAATAAAAGACGTGGATACAATCAGTACAGGTTTAAGTACATGAAGGGAGATCACGTGAAAACAATTAACATAAGTAAAGTGAGATTAATATTATGTCCTCTGCTACACGAAGCACATGTCCATTTAAAAAAAAAACGATGAGTAGCATAATAATATAATATCAAGTATACATTTTATATTATTTTATTATTATATTCTACTGAATTTTTTTCACGATTTGTTTGTAATTTATAACTATATTGTTATATCTGTATTTAAGTATTCAACTATGCCAGTTGCTAGTACATAATACGTTATTATTCTTATGCGTTTCTCTTCTTTTCAACAGACGTGTTAACCTAATATAATAATTATTATTAATAATATAATATTATGTATACAATATACAATCAATAAATTTCTCATCTCAACCATCAACAAGTATTTACTGTCAACTGTCACCATTCTTGGCACTTGTGAGTTTCATACTTTGTGTAATATTGTCCGATAAAAAGCAAATCAATATTCAGTATACACACATATACGTATAATTAAAAAACTAAACGACGTGATTGGTTTTATCTTAAATATACGGGAAAAATACTGTGTAAAAGAAAATTAAAGCTACAGTTGGAGGAAATTTTTTTTTGAGTCATTAAAAACTTAAAACAAATGACCAACTATTGTAACTAGATAAAAAAACAAAAATGCTATTTACGTACTTCCAATAAAATTCACAAAAAAGAAAACTAATTTGGGTGTTTTACTTTTTGTCCTAATATAAAATAATGTGTGAATTTTTTTAACTCAAATTTCAAATTTTATCAAACTATCCCATGAAATGGAAACATAATATCTTTTGTGTAATCTTTTTGTAAAATGACTTTAAGAATACAATTTAAATTTTTTTTAAGTAATGTTGAATAACAGACTTTGTAAGAAGAATAAGTAATACAGAATGGTTAATCAAACACATTGGTATAAAAACTATTGTGTACTATGAGCAAACTCTCTCTTCCTCTGTCTATACACATGTAAATAAATCATCTGCGAAACACTAATAATTATCTATTAAAAATCTTAATTAACTTAGATCAGCCAAGTCGAAGGTATATTATTATTACATAAGTAAAATCTGTAACCATGTTATTATTTGTTACATATAAATAAACACGGATGTTAAAGATGAAATTTAAGTGATTACACTAATAATTATAGTAATACGTAATACGAATCGTGGTATTACTATTAATTGATTACATAGAGCAATATGTTTGTCAGAAACTAGAAAATAATCATGTTTTTTATACCATAGAATCGTTGTGCTGATGATCTTGTAGATGAAGAATGAATCGTTCTCGATTCGTGAATTCTTTTTGACAATAATTACATGACATGAGATTCGATAGATTTGTAGAATTAAGTGACGGGTCCACATGAGAAACTTGAAGTAATTCATCCATTTTGATACTTGTATTACCACTACTGTTATTATTATTATTATTACATTTACTACCATTATTAGTAGTAGGGGATGAAGACATCAGGTCATTCAAATCAGCTAAATTTGAATGTTTTTGACCCTCATTATGTATATCTTCGTCTGGACAGGACATGAGAATTTGAAGAGAGTTCATTACATTTGATTCAATTTCTGTAGAGTCGATTTCAGTCATTTTTAAGGATTTTGTGGAGGGACAGTGAGACTTTTGGTGCTTTGACAAATGATCTTTCCGTTTAAACTAAAATTGAAAAAAAAAAAAATTAATACTACAATCATTTATATCATTTTCATAATATAAACAAACAAACAAAAGGAAAGGAAGACATTCATAAAGATATGTACATCATCATAATTAAATCATAAGATTTATCTTTTAAATTTTTACATTTTAGAAATTAAAAGAAAGTATGTATGTTTTATACCTGTTTTGAACAAGAATTGCAACTATATGGACGTAAATCACCGTTATGGCACGATTCCATATGACGACTCAAGTGATAACTTGTACCAAAAACTTTTGTAAAAGATAAATAATATCAGCATTAATCATTACATTTTATATAATGTTTAAATAATATGTTATACAGTTATACACATATTTATACATACAAATACATAAAAAGTTCATTCATATATGACAAAAAATAAAAGACGCAATAAGGAGTTCAAACTACTTTAGTACCTTTTAAACAAATATGACACACACTGCGTAAAAGAATATTCATTTCACCCAATGCTGCAGCTTGTTGAGTATTTGTAGTAGTGGATGTAGATGATGAGGAGGATGTTGTTGTAGGATAATTAAGAAGGCGAGATTGAGCATCCATATCTTCAGCCATGGTTACAAATCTACTTGCTAGCACTTCTGGGTGAACTGAACGAACATGACCTGTTTATGGAAACAAAATAAAAAGCCATTACTTAATACACTATATCTATAAGCATACTTTGAAAATGGTTAATTAGTTTAACATAAAATTGCACACTTACGTAATACATGATCTTTACGACTGAAAATGGTCAAATCAAAAAACAAGAAATTTATTTATTGAGTGTATAATATATTATGTTATGCTTTGACAATTTATAAGTTTTTTTTTTAAATACATGCAAATACTCTGACTGTGAATTTTGTTATTTTGAGACAAGAAAAAATTAAAAAAAAAAAAAATTAAGTTACCTCAAAGATTTATTACAGTAGTCACAGGTGAACTAAATTTAAAAAGAAAAAAACATAATGAATTAATGACATTTTACAACTAAGTACTACTATAGTGTATTCAATTTTAAATGGTCTATTATTATTATTTATTATTATTATTGCTTCATCCAAATTCGTTATATTATTATATGTATTCTTACCTTTTGTCCTTCATGGAAACATCGAATATGTTCTGAGGAAAAGGAAAATAAAAAAATATAACAATAATAATAATTATTATTATTAATATGTAAAATGTAATAATAAATGTTTACTAGTGGATATTGTTAAAATGTTAAACCCCCTCATAAATATGTAGTTACCTGTTAATTTTTCTCGTCGTGTGTATGCTCGGGGACATTCCAAACATTTGTAGGGTTGTGGTTTGTGAGTTCGACTATGGGTATTAAAATCCTTTTCTGTTGTAAATGTTGCACTACACTCATTACAATTAAATACTTGAAACAACAACTTCTTTTCCATTAATGAATTATCAACATTCATTTCCGTTTTAATCTGATGATTAGATTGTTGTTGTTGTTGAGGATGCATTGACTGGACATGAATGACTTGTTGATATTGTAATTGTAATTGTTGTTTTGTTCGAGAAGAGGTTTGTTTATTAGGCTTCATTTTAATATTTTGTTGTTGTTGTTGTACTTGAATTCCATTTGCAGCTAATAAAAATTTTGAAAAAGAAGCAAAACAATATATAGATATTATATTATTACATAATATTATATACTTTAATAATAAGTAAAATTCATTTTATACAGCCAATACAATAGGTTCAACATGAAAGGGAAATAATATATTATTATCATGTAAAAATATGATGTTTTATGTTAAAGAATATTCTTACTTAAAAAATTTATTTGAGTAGTTTTCTGTTTAAATGGTAGATTCACTTTTATCATATTATTTTGATGAGGCAAAGTTATACTCTGTTGTTGATGATGAGGTTCCATCTATATATAAAAGTCAATTACATAATATTCGCTATAAGCTTGTTTTATTTGATATATATACATTTTTTATTGTAATGAAATATTATATATTATAGCATAATTAGTATAACAGTTTTATATTATCATGTAAAAACTAAAATGTAAATGTATGTTTAAGTACCTTAATTTCTCCATTCACTCCAATACTGTTACCATTAATCGATCCATTGTTAAGACAAAGAGAAGAGTGCATATTTTTAATATGTCGATTTAAATGATCTTTTCTAGAAATCTCTTTACCTAATTTAAAAGGAAAACAGATAATGTGAATATTGTAATAATAACATATTTTATTATAGATCCTGTACTTTTTATAATAAAATTATACTGATTTGAGCCGAAAACGTACCACAAAACCCGCATTCATACTTAGTTCCACTATGAACAGCATCTTGATGCTTATTTAAATGTTCCTATACAAAAATAAAAATGTTCATGTTATGTAACAATAATAACATAATATTTACAAGCTATAATAAAAACTAGAAAAGTATTATACATTATACACATAAATATGATAATAATTAATAATATATTATTGTATGGAAATTTTTACGTACTTTTCGATTAAAACCTGTAATATACAATTTAAAAAGAAATAAATTATTGCCATTGATTATAATATTATTTTAGTTACTTTATTATTATAAAATGATGACATAATATAATATATTATTCTACACATACCTTTTCCACAGTCTGGACAAGGATATGGACGATTTGTCATGTGGACAAACATGTGACGTCTCAAATGAGTTCGTGTTTTATAAGTGGCATTACAAATATTACAAACAAATGGTCTATTTCTCACTTCTTCTTGTAAACCACTTAAAAGTTGAACATGTGGGAAATAGTTAATCTTTTGGTCATCTTGTTGTGATTGTTGTTGTTGTTGCTGCTGTTGTTGTAAATGTTGTTGATGATTTTGTTGTTGTTGTTGTTGAATTTGTAATGAAGTATTCATTATTCTATTATTAAGTATCTATAAAAGCAAATAATATATTATGTATTATGATTTGATTTAGGATTTAAGTAGTAACAATCATGACTTATAAAAATAATACATGAACTATACTTTTAAGTAACAACTATATAGTTTTATCTCATTTTACGTTGTTGTATATTATAAGGATAAAAAAGGAGATCAAAACTTACATCCATCAACTCTCTGCTGATTGAAATCCTAAATTCAACAAAAGACAAAATACAAAAGACAACATCAAAAACATGAAAACAAAAATTTAAAAAAAGTACACAGTAAAGTAACATTTAATATTTTAAAATTAAATGAAAGTTCATAATATAATATGTTTTACCTGAGAGATTGTGATGATACAACAAAGGAATCAAATTATTTAAATCTGTACACTAAATGCATAATAATTAACTGCAGTTAGTTAAATATATATATATTTATAAAATTTTATAATCCGAGGATCCTAGAATAATATGCCTGTATATATATGTACACATTATGCATATATTGTGTATGTAGCCATATAGAAGCTCTCCAGTACATATATACCCAAAAGAGGCATCTCATGATTCAACAAGAAACTAAAACCTACCGAAAATCGGGGTTATAAAATTTAATTAATTAAATAAAAATATTTAATGCTCTGAATTAATTGACCTTAATATTTTATATCTTGTACATTTCAACTCTTTCTTGAAATTTAATAATTCCTCTGACCTCTGACATATCTCCATTAATTTTAATTAACATTCCCTCTGAAATTTTAAAATTTTGAGTTAGACCATATACTCCCAATTTTACGGTACATAAGCTTTGAAAGCTTCAAAAAGCTTTTAATAGTCATATGAGTGTGTGTTTTTCTATAGAGTATCATCATCAAAAAAATTTTGTTTTGTAAAAAAAGACAACAAAATTAAGTCATAACAAAAATTGAGATGAAAATTTGGAATAACAGTATCAAGAATAATTGTAATTCTCTAAGCATCTTCATCATTTCAAAGAGCTTTCGGTAAAAAAAATACTAAACACTTTTATTAAACTTTTAATTTGATTTGCTTTTTATTTTCATTCAATGTAGAATTTTAATCTATAATCTATAATAATAATTATTGGAGGTATAAAATATACGATTGTTTCTTGTAATTAACTTTAGTGAGTACGTATATATTATACTATTTTATACAAAAGCATCGTCATTTTTTATACTTATATACGCTATGATCTTTTGATCTATAATAATTAACATAACAATAATAGAGTAGTTTTGTTGGAATTATAATATAGATAAGTACAGTCAAAAATACATACTTACTATGTTGTACTTATACTTTTTTTAATATTATTTACTTGAATAAATTTTGTCTGCATGTATGTATCTGTGTACATAATTATTATTTAAAAGTAAGTACGTGTGTAAATTTTAGTTTATGTAATAATAATATAAGTACATTCAGTATTCTTATACATATAATAAATAATAAATTATACTGTTGGTTGTCGGATCATTTTAAATGTAAATAACAATGAATGATACTTTTGTTCAAATGTAAAACAAAATAAAATAGAGTCTGAAAACATTGCAAAGTATTTTGTATTAAAATATATTATGGCAATGGAATAATAATAATTAATAATAATAAGATAGTATTATACACTAATAATAATTGTTTTTTTAATACATGATTATACTTTTTTTTGTTTTTAAATATATATTATAGGAGAACGGTGTCAAAGATTCCATATCAAATCAATTTTTGTCAAAAACAGAAGGTTGATTTTGACTTTTTTGTTCAATATTGATGTTGAGCAATAAGCAGGTATGTGTTCATAATATTATGTAAAATTCTTTATAAATAATAATAAAAATAAAAATGTTAATTAGTTTTTATATTTAAAAAAAAAATAAAAATAATCATTATTATGATATTTTACAATATAATATGTATTTCATTTGTTTATAAATTTATTATTCTTTTTATTTATAATTTATAAGAGAAATGAACCGGTACAAGAGGCAACAACAACGTTCATCAACACAACCATGTCCTATGAATACGGATGATGCAATATATTTTGTTACTAATACTCCAACACCTAAAGTTCCAAATATTATATCAAGAACTGTAAGGAGAAGTACCTCTAATCCTACAGCCACTACTACAACGGCTTCTACAACAACAACAACAACAAATATTATCCCTTCTACTACTGCCAATTCTACAATAACTACAGCATCATCAAGCTTAACTTCTCAACAATCACAAGAACATAATAATTTGATACAACAAGAAGAAGATGTAGTAGTAGATCAAACTACATTGGATTTACAATTACCTTTACAAGAGATGCTATCTGAACAACAACAACAACAGGAACAACAACCACCACCACCACAGCAATCAGAACAGCAAGAACAACAAGGTCAATTAATACAAGAAGAAGGGGAACAACAAAATGGTGTCATGTATTTATTACTTGAAGATGGATCATTGGCACAAATTGATACTTCAAATGTTGGAACACAATGGATAAATAATTCAAATGTAGAATTACAATATGGTGAAAATCAACAGCAACAAGAAGAAGAACAGGAGCAATTAGCTTTACAAACTGTAATGAATGCACAAGAATTATTAAATTTACAACAACAACAACAACAAAATATGATGAATGAAGACAATTTAGAATTAACACAACAAATTGAAAATAGTACTCTTCTTTTACAACAACAACAACAAGGAGGAGGAGGAGAAGATGTATCAACAGAAGATGAAGCTGAAAGGTTAGTACAACAATTATTACAACAACAAGCAACAGCTGAAACTCAAATGTTAACAGAACAACTTGAATCACAACAACCACTACCAGCATCATCATCTCAACAAGTAATTGAAGAAGAACAACAACAATTAAAAGAATCTGATTTGATTGTACGTCAACAAGAAAATGAATTGACTCCTTTTGGTGATAATACTAATATTACAAGTACTAGTATTAATGCAGAAGAAATATTGAGAAATGAGCAAAATAATGATATACTTCAAAACCAAGGTGAAACACAAATTGTTGGAGAACAAAATCAAAACATACCACAATTTATTTCTGAAAATTCAACAACAACAACTTTACAATCACAATCAGAAAATATTACTACTACTAATAATAATATTAATATTAATAATTTTGATGATGGAAATTTAGAACAAAATCAAAATAATGTTACTACTACTACAACAACAACAACTACTACTATTCCATCCAGTACTACTTCTTGTACTAACAATAGTAGTTCTTCTGAAACTCAACAACTTCATCAAGGAGAAGATACTCAAATAGTAACCCAATCTAGTTTGGAAGAAACAATGACAACAACAAATACATTGGAACAAAATCAACAAAAAGAAAATGGACAAGATGATTTAAATGTTTTTGATACCGTTTTAAACCAAAATTTGGAATCAAAAACGGATAATGAAGAAATTATACAACAACAAAAACAAAAAGTTGATGAAAATTCTCTCGAGTTTAGTGATAAAACTGAACAAGAAATGTTAGAAATCAAAGAAACAATACAGACACAACAACAACAACAACAGGATCAACAAGAAACACAACAATTAGATAATTCACTTCTTCTTACAGAAGAACAAGGACTGATAGATCCAAACAATATAAGTCAAAATAGTAGTGAAATTGGACAAAATGCAGAAGAGTCGTATTTCTTGTTACACATTGATGGTCAAACTGTGCTACTACCCATGTCAAGTTTGAATAATCAAAATGGTTCTCAAACTCTGAATATTACAACAAATTCCAATATTCAAGGTGGTGGTGGTGATAATGAGTGGGTTTCTATTCAAAATGGTAGTAATAGTAGTAATGTAAATAATAGTCTTCATCAGTTAATAACTACTACTTCAACTACAACGCCTTCTTCTTCCTCCTCTGTTCCTACATCTACAAATCTGATTACTAACACTAATCGACCAAAGCCTTACCGATTTGTGCTTCCATCAAGTGGTGGAATATCAACAGATGTTAATTTAGACTCAGCATTGTACGTTGTTTTTTTTATTTTCTATATTATTAAATTATTAGCATTATTATTAATTATTATTATTATTAAATTTGATTCATAATTATTTCGAGAGTAATATTATTTTTTTAAAGTAGTAAGTAATAAATAAAAAGATATAATATTATTATCACATTATATTCTAAAGATTTTGTTTGTTTAATAATATATTTCTTTTCTTTTTTGTTGTATTTTTAGATCACAAGATTCCTTAGGTTCAGTATCATCAAGTCCTTCTCTTATGATCTCCAGTAATCAACAACAACAACAACAACAGCTACTTTTATCTGGACAAAATATCCTTTTACAATCTCAACATGAGCAAGATGATCAACCTCCAACAAAAAGATTCAAAATTCAAAATACAGAAGTAGCTAAAAAAGTAGAAGTTGCCGTCAAACCCATTGTTCGTAAAACACCAACTATAACTCCAATTAAAAAATTTATTGGAACTGGAACATCAACACCAATATCCTCATTAATAAGACCATCAACAATAACATCTCAAGTGCCAAAAGCAATAGTTCAGCCAAGTCCCAGCCCAACTCCAAAACCCAAGATTGGAAATACTTGTATATTTAGATGTGGAACTTGTGAGAATTTTATTTTGTTGATCCATATTTAAATTTTTTTATAAGAACAACTATACATATACCACATACTTTTATTTTTATTCATTATTTATTCATATTAAATAATTTGTTTAATGTAATTTCCTTTATTTATTTTTTTTACTCTTTAGGTAAAGAATTGTTTGGTACTAAAGCTGCAGTACTTCAACATATGGTGGATGAGCATAAAGGTACTAAACTTTTATTAAAATATTATACAAAAAGTATGTTGAATTAAACAAAACGTACAATAAAAATACTACTTAATAAAAAAATATGTATAATATTAAATATAGATTGTGTGTATTTTATTGTTTGGTTATTATTATTATTTTTAAATTTTTAGTTGATCCATCAGCAACAAGAACTGATCGTCGTAAAAGTGACTCACCTCGATATCAATGTGAAAAATGTGGAACTCAAGCTCCAAGTTTAGAAATACTTCAAAAACATACTTGCATTCGTTATCAAGTTAAACCAAAATTAAATGAAAAGCCTTCACTATTATCTTCTTCTACAACACCCACGTCATCGTTGACTTCTTCTTCTACTTCTTCTTCTTTCTCACCTTCCACATCAATGCAAAAAGTTGTTCCCAGTAAACCAACTACTCCAACAACTGGTTTTCAAAATATAGCACTAAATAAATTAAAAGAACAACAAAATGAACTTAAAAAGAAATCTCCTGGAATATTATCTAGCCCAGTTTCCTCATCAATAACAAGTCCTACAGTAAAAACAACAACAACGACCAAAACTCCTACATCGACTCCAAAACAACAAAAATCTCCAGGTGTACAAAAAAAGATAAAAGAACCTAAACTTCCAAAACTCCCCAAATTAAATTATCCTTCAAGTTTAAAATGTAAACAATGTATTTCACCATGTTTTGTAAATCTTTATTATTATTTGGTTCACAAACTTACTCACACAAGACGAGACTGTAGTGTTTCAGATCCTTGGACATGTGACATTTGTGCACAAGAATTTAAGGAAAAATCATTATTATTACATCATTTCAGTACACATGATTTTGTTGTTCAAACCAAAACTAAAAAAAGTAATATGAAAAATTCTTTAACTCCATCATCAAAAGGTATCAATAAAAATACTATTAAAACTCCTAATAATAATAATAAAAATGATGAAACGCCTAAAAGAAGAGGAAGACCACCAAAGAATATTTCACCTAAAACAACAACAACAACAGAACCAACAAGTAACACTAGTGCTACTACTAGCACTACTAATACAACGACAACGATTACTTCTACTACTTCTCCTACTACTAGCAATAAAAATAATAATAATGATAATAATACTAATAATGATGATAGTATTGATGCAAATACGACCACAACTAATGCTGCTGTGGATTCTCAAAGTGATTCTGAAGAACGACTTGCACGAGGTAGTCCAAAAATTCTTGAAGAACCAAAGAGAAAAAGAGGTAGACCAAAACTAATCAAATCAAATGATTCAAAACCCAACAATACGAATAATAATACTAATAAAACTAGTAAAAGTATAAATCAGAATAATACAGGCAAAGAAAGAAAGAAACCAGGAAGAAAACCTCGAGTCTCTACCACCACCACTACTATTACTGCTACTACTATTACTCTTGAGAAAAAAGGAGAATCTGAAGTAAAAGAAAATGCTGATAGTGGTATCGTTGTTCCACGTCGAAGAGGTAGACCATCAAAACAACTACAGAAAAAAGATGATGATCATGTTGAAAAGGAATCGACTATTGTAAAAGAAGAAAAAAAGTTGTCGATTGATAATAGTACACCTGATAATGAAAATGATAAAAAGAGTACTGATGGTGGTCAAAAAATAAAAAATTCAGATTCTATTATAGATTCCAATATAAAAAAAGAAGAAACACAGAACACAGGGATA
>JABASP010001124.1:0-33885 GCA_019776565.1 Sminthurinus signatus | reverse complement strand
TTGACAGATCCTGTTACTACGGATACTACCACATTACTATTGTTATTATTGCTGCATTATCACGGAATACCAATTCCGTATATTGATACTGGAGAACTCTCCAGTATAGATGATAGAGATTAGATATAGAAAAATGGATCTTTACGAACTTGATGACACATTAATAATGGGACTGATCTTCTGATCTTTGACCTGAGAGGTCATATTAATGATTTTGCTGAATAAAGTTCTTCGTTTTGTAATGAAAATAACACGAGACGACAATATATAATATGTATTATGTAGAGCTGCAGGATGTTGAAATACGAATATACATGCATGCATAAACAATGAACAATAAGCACACTCATGCATAAAAAAAACCCCGTCCCACGTAAACACTAAACACAAAAATGTTTTTACAGGTGTCAATACCGACGAAAGACGAAAGACGGTTGACAGTGACAGTCAGTATGAATGTGATGGATAGAACATAGGAAACAAAGAACGAATATACAATACATTCAACACTGTACAGGAGAAATTTCGAGAAACTACGTTATACAATGGAGAAATTTGTTTGCTCGTCATAAAATATAAAATTGATCTTTGTACCTTTAGCTCATGCATCTTTCATGTGCCTTTCATGTGCTCAACTTTCAATATCATTTATTATTTATTACATGTCGTTACTTCATTTCATTCCAGTTTCAATTTCAATCTTTCAATATTACGCATCTCAAGTAAAACTCAATAAATAAATAACGGACACCGAATATCTGCAGATATCTATAAAGTATGACGTAGTTTGAAGTAAAACATGTTATCATCATTATATAATGCATAATATATTATAATACTTAATTTGAATTTTTTGAGCAATCAATCATTCTTCCAATTTTTTATTCCATCTACACACCCACACAACTTTTGTATCACCATTTCACACAATCATAATAATAATCCTACGGCATACGGAATTTGAGAAAGTTGCTACTGTCGTATCACGCTTCTCGCATTGTGAATCTATATAGATCCACAATCTATAACCTACATATCACCTACATATAAATAGTAAATAATAAATGCAGACATTGTTGTGCCAATTCAATCAAAACGACACTGAACACTGAATGTTGAATGTGTGTTCAAGAAAATAAGGTAAGAATTTTTCATTCCCATTGTTTGCCTTTGTGAATCTTTGGAACACTTTGAGCTTTGAGTTGATGAACAGGATCTATACATAATGTTACCATCGAAGCTATGAATACTGAACACTGACATTTCACATGTTGCGGAGAATATAGAAAAGGAAGGTAAATCCGCAGCTAAACCCCCAAATAGGTATCTATTTTACATTCTATGAAATGCATAAGCTTCAGAGCGGCGAAATAATGGGATATACTCTTCTCCTTCTGAATCTTCAAATGTTGACGAAAATAAATTTTATACCATCAGTTCATGATAATACTTTAAACCTTACGACTTACAACTCAACTCTGAGAAGATGTTTGAACACTGTGTAAGGTTTGAATTGAATCCGTAGAAGATACATGATACAGTCCATTGAATTAGAACTATCATGTGGATTGTACATGTTTTTTCATCCAGTTACACCCCTTGGAACTATTTATCATACTGAATACTGTATACTGCATACTCACAACAAGCGAGTTTATGACAAAGTATGGTGCTTATTTTTTAATCTACCTTATTATTTTCTGCGTGCACGATATCAGCCCTTGTGATTATTTTGCAAACACCTGCTGAAATGGAATTTTGTACTTGTGATTTATCGTGATATTGGCATAATCATTCGTCTAGTCTATAATATATTTCTACTTTCACTATGAATTTTACATTCTACAAGAAAAAGTAGCTTTCTACATGATTTCATGGAGAATTTCTAATATTTTGGCATTATATTCGTTCATAATTCTTAACTTGTTCATAATTCATAGTATTATTCGAACTCTATAGTTGTTTAAGATGCATCGAGTTGATCGTATTCATTCTCCTATGATAACTTTAATCTACGGTTTGTTGATTGGATATTTTTTTGTTTTATAATACTGCAAAATTCTATACATTTGCTGCTGTTTTTTTTTCTCTTAAATTTAATGTTTTACCGTGACTAAATCAAGAATTTCCTGGTCTCGAAGTGGAGTCGGACTGCGAATGACTCGAGTAATTCCAGTCGGTCTATTACGACGTCTCGCGATTGGGTTAATCTAAATAAGCATGAGAATAAGCTTGAACTTGAACAGATTATCTATTGGAATTATGAGCACAACTTACTTGCTTTAGTTCATGTACATTTTTATATATCCTGTTGTAACTTTTAAGTAATCCATGTGCCAATAACGTTTTTGATTATACCATGACTATTTTTGACACATAATCAGTCTTTTTTTATCGTCTATAAATCTACCAGCTATAAAACCGGTATAGATTTAAAAAATATAGTTGATATTTCAAGTGTCGTATGTCATTCGGGTACAGATATACCTGAGAATCTACTATATAAAATACAAAATACAAGACGCTCATTTCTTGCAATACTCGTCGACCAGCAAAACGTTTTGTGAACCTAAACTTTGCCTTGCCAAAAATGTGTCTTTTTTATAAATGTAGTTTGTACACAAAACAAAAAAAACAGAATAGGCATTGGAATAAAATGTCTTTTCTCTGTTCATGCAAAACTTTTATGGACCATAAAACCTGACTATAATTATTTTCAATGACCAAAAAAACGAACAAAGCACTTGAACTGTAAGTTCTTACTTGTAAATTAATTATTGTTTTTATGTTAAAAAAAATACAGTATTGCACAGCATCATTTCATAATATTTTACAAAAAAAAATTAAAAAGTGTAAAAAATATGAGCTGTATTATTTCAAAAATTCAAAAATAGTGAGCTGGATTAATAATAATAGATAATAGACATAAAAATTTGTAATTTTTCGTAAAAGTTAGCTTATTGAAATTTGCAAATTGCAATAATTGTATCAACTTTCATTTTACACGAAGACAGAAAATAATATTATGTACATGGTACATCTTATTGTTTCGTTAGTTCATCTCTTGTTTTGAGAATAATTAATGAACATGGTAATGGTAAATGGTAAGATTAAGTACATACAAATTATAAAAAGGGTAACTGATAAATATTGTACAAAAAAAGATGGAATAATATTGTACAATGTCCAATGTTGTGATCAAACTAAAGGTTGTTGTTTTTTATTTTGATGTATTACCGTGTACGTGTATGAATGGGCGACGTTAGGCCTTGGGCTAGAATAAACCCTTCGTGAAGAATACTCCGATTCGTAAACCATTTTGACTAGTAATGAGGAAGTAAAGTGAGGACACTACAAATATTATTCCGGTTGACGTTGTCGTTATCGTTGATTGTTGACGTTACTGTGTATGATAATACAAGGAGTGAGCACACTTGAATTTCCTAGCGACAATCTTCTTGCCGAAAGCAACACTTTTCAGGAACAAGACAAAGTCACAAAATTATTACTACTGATAAAAGCTTTTTGTTGGCTTGAACCGGATTTCTCTTCCTCTCTCTTTCTTTCGTTATTTTCTATTCCTCCTCTGGACACCCGGGTTCTTCGTCGTAATAGGCAGAAGGTAAACTTTCCACTGAGATTATAAAGAGTATCCTCCACGGATTTTCAAACATGTAAAATATAAAGGAAGAAAGACAGAAAGACAGAAAGAGAGAAAGAAAGAGTCCCAGTAAAGAACCTATCTATTTTTAATATTTTTCGTACTTTTGGCTCATAGTCAATATTCATAGGATGTAAGTATTACAGATTGGTAGATTTTGCTAATATGTTTCTACTGTGCACACACTACACACTACATACTACACACATAAATATAAGTATATTCCGCAATATCTATTTATCTGTATCTGTATATATCTATGCATAAAGTATCCTCTCTACAGATCTTGTTCTCAACGTCTCCTGTCTCTGTACTCTGTACATTTTCTTATATCTATCCTCCGAATCTGAGAGAAGATAGAGAATAGAGAACAAGGAACATGACGACGATGAAAACCGATTCAACTTATCTTCCTCTCCCACATAAAAACTCACCTATAAATATAAATGTACATTTACTCACTCACACACAAACACACATTGAATTTTCATTCTCCTCAAATTAAACTTTAAAAGAAACTTAAACTTAAGTAAAAAAAAAAAACTGGCATAGTAAAAAGTAAAAATGTATAAAGTATAAACCTTTTCCTAATGCACACCAACAAACGTATGCATTATGCATGTATACATGCTTTGAACATTGTACACATATGCACATGTATTCACATTCGTACGACATACATTTCATAGATTAAGGAGTAGTTTTCTCTGTCACCAACATGAATCGAACGCCGAAGTAACACCAAACACCAACTCACTGACTTTAAATATAAACACTTTCTTTTTCCCCACTCTTTGCATTTTGGGTAGATATTAGATATTAAACATTACAGATTTGCTTCCACCTCTATAAATACAAAATATATGGAAGATATTTTATAGCTATTAAAAAAATTTCTCCTTCCTACAACCACAATTATTATTAATACTCTCTCATGAAATTGCATTGGAAACAAAACAGTATTATTTTAAAAACAAATATATGGATAAGCACATGATCATACAAAGACAAATAAATGTACAAACGGTGATGCGGAAAGATTCGTGGAAACGTATGGTTAACTGAGCGTGAGGTATATCACGTATACGTATCTACTATCTACTTAAATGATTCCTAGTTTCATAGCTTGTAGTTTGTAGTGATGAAACTCGGAGAGAATTCTCATTTCACCCGATTACAAACGTCACAAGCATATAAATAAATAAATTTGTACAATAAAAAATAATGCACTAAGACATATCAATTTTCAAACTGCAAGTACTTGCTCAAAGATCAAATCTCTAAAGGACTACGTTAATAATATGAAATATTCATACTGTCACAATTCATGAAGCTAGTTGCAAGCTCATACTACATACTTTAATGTGACTAGACAGATCTTGTCTATTTTGAAAAATAAAATGTAATGTGAAACACGACATGTAATAAAAATATGATCAACAGGATGACAAAATCAAATAATTGAATTATTATTCACTATTTATTGACCGAGAAAAAGTTGGAGGAAACTTTCTCCATACTCCATACTCCATACAAATATTCCATGCTTCATGCTTTATATTTTATACTATCTAATTATGCATGTTAAATTGGTAATTGGACATTTGGCATCTATTTTATGCATATACATAGTAAAAAATACTGCCAAAATCCCCAGTTATTATTATTATTCACCTTCAAGTGATAAATATGCATTTTATATCGCATTTACAGAATGAACACTGAACTTTGAACATGATTCAATATCATCAGGACCTTTTTCTTGTCTATCTAGATTTTACAGATAGATTCTACAAGTGAATTTCCAAATATTTTGATTATATCATAATATTTAATATTATATGCGCTAACTCATTTTCATTTTCTCGGATTATTCTATGAAATCGTCACATACTACACAATACGACGTCGCAACTAAATACTAAATAATATAAACACAAGACGCAAGATATTCTGTAAGACACATGTGTAAGTTGTAAGTTGCACATCTTTCGTAGTACGAAGACATTAGACATGTGTATACGTCCATTAAATTTGCATTGCTTTGTTGCATTTATAGTCTTTTTTATGACTTGCAGTAATCCTTAAAAAAGATTTATTATCCCTATCTATTTTCCATTTCACCCACTTCCTATTATATTTTGTACAGCATACATGATTATATTGTGTATATTTATTCATGTACATGTGCATTGTGCATCCTTCTTTTTTTGTGTTTATCATCATAATTATATGCAAAGTTGCAGTTTATCTGGCGGAATTCGGATGTTGGACTACAACACAATGTACAAAAACATGTTATGGTACAATATCTTGATAAAAAAAGCTACAAACAATTAGTTGTGATGAAAGGCGAACGTGAAGCGTAATGTTGTGGAAATCTAACTGATAAACAATAACATGTCTGCTAGCAATTTTTTTGCATTCAAATTTGTTACGGTCCAAAATATCTTGTGTATTGTGTATTGTATATAATACGAGTAAATAAATAAGAATCAAGGATGAAGCTAGAGCTTTGATAACAATAAATAATAACAATAATAATAATCATGGTCAAACATGAACACGACTATAGGAAATTGAAACTAATATTTTATAGTATGATACAGAATAATTTGCAAAGTACACAAATTGTGAATGACGTATACAGATGTAAATTTACAGTATATACAAGCACACAGGGAAGAGGAAAGACGCCCCCGCTTTATTTATTACACGGATGCATTATATTTGTAACAGATAAAATAAACACCTTGGTCTAGTTTTTCACTATGTATTTCTGGTTCCTAATTCCCACAGTACAAATCTTCCGGCGCGGATCACACATTTTGGCGTCCCAAACTCTCCTTTCATTCTTCATTCTTATTCATTACAGATACTCCGTTGACGGAAAATGTAAAATGTAGAATACACAAAATATACAGTATAAAATCTTGTAGCTCTCTTACAAGGTATAGTTAACATGAGACTACCTTTGTAGATTTGGTTTTTCTAGTTCTATTTCATGCTTCTCGTGTACCTACTTTGACTTTTACGTGTACTATGGTTGTCTTTGTCAAGTCTAAAAGTCTATTCAACTACGGCAGTGATGAGGATTGAACATTGAACAAAGAAGAATCTGTTGAGCACATGAAGATGAGGATGACGATGAGGATGAAATAAAGTAAAAGGAGACTTGTTTCAAAGTTGACATTCTCAAAAATCCTATCAACATACTTTTTATCTCTTTCATTCTCTTTTAATCTCATCTTATACAAGTTTTCATACTATATTATATATTATATTAGACTGTCGGAGTCGGACACGATATAGACCTAATACTATGCTACACTCAGCCTACAGTCTACCGGGTACACTGTACATTGTACTGTATTAAGGTTCTCAGTTCCCAATTTAAAATTGTCCGGATGGTTTCTTTGCTTGATTTGCCTAATCTTTTAATGTTTTCTTACTACTCCTGCTTCTCTTACAATATAATATTCTATACAAAGTAGTCTATCTCTAATCAACCAGTTGAGATATCTGAGACCATATGGCCCATGTTCTCCTTTCATCCATGTTTTACACACACACACAGACACACACATTGGATTTTGGATTCACCAGATTCGCCAACCAGACATTCACCATTCATCCTCCCATCGTCTCTACATCGTTTTTGTAGTTTGTATTTGGAGTATAATAATATGGAGAAGAATAGTACAATTCAGAATATCAACTCAACCAACACAACAACTAACATGAACAGGAACAAGAACACAGTACATGGTACATGGTATATGTAAAACAAACAATGGGTCAAGGTCTTCGCCAAAAAAAAAATCAGTAGAATATAGGATTTCGGTACACACACAGCTACGGATATTTTGCATTTTGCATGTGTCTGTTTGGTACAGTACAGTTGGCTCACGCTAAATTCCTTAAAATATTTGTTTATATACAAAGCTCAGAGATTTGGATGCCGGTTCACATAATATACGTCGATGTACATGTATATATGATGCTTGAGAACTATGAGAGAGCATCTCATCAAACTTTCTTCGCTTCCCATATTTTTACAAAAGGATACTGTACAAACACAATGTTGTCTTTAACATATTTAATATACTTCATATACTTGAGAAAATGATGGAGCCAGATGTCTGTTAAAGGATAAGATTAAAAGATTAAATTACTAAAGGTAGTCTGATTGAAGCCTATTACCAACTGTTAAGACAATTTAAAGAGCCCACACAATTTACATGTAAAGAAAACTAAAAGAAAATCAAAGTAATCTTTTGAAGAGGAATGTATTCGGAATTCGGAGGAATACAGAATACAGGGTTCCATGTCCAATGTACATTTACTTTATAAACTTCTGATTTCTGGACAAGAACTCCGGAACTCCTCCATGAAAATGTAATTTAAATCAGAGTTGTGACATAACGACTTTCATAGATAGAACCGGCTCAGTTAATGGCACATGGTATATCTGTATATTCAATGGTAGAGTTCTAAAGAATCAAACTTGCGGAAATGGGACATACTGTACACTGTACAGAGTCTTCTGTTTCTCATGAGTAAGTGTGAATTGGTCTAATATATTACGCATACACATATATTATATATATACATGAAACTCGCCAATGAAATGTGTACAACAAACAAACGGTAAGTATTATATGAAATCGTAGGTGGTTCTCCTCAATGGAAATGCGTAGGATGTTCTTATTTTATGAAGCATGAGAATATTGTGTGTGCGGAATGTAGATTTTGTATTAAATGTGTACAATGTACACCCAATAAAGTGAATTCTGGAAAAGCTACTAGTTCCATCTTATTTGAATTTAGTCATCAATATTGTTCATTCCATTCTGAGAATATAGTATATCTATCTATAATAAGCATAAACCAATATTCTTAACAACAAGGTATGCATGACCAGTTGCTGCTTGGATGTATCATTAGTTTATTCATTAACAACATTGAAGTAAATGAACAAAGTGTTGAAATTTGAAACTCTATGATGCTTATAGTATAATATACAATCTTAAGATTAAATTTCATTTTCTATTTTGGTATTCCCAATAAAATACATTTCATTATTTGAACAACTTTAATGGAAAATGGCATTTAAATGTATTATATGGAATTGAAAAGGAAAATAAAAGTTATACTTTTTGTATTTATTCCATTATTAGAATTAGAATTAGTATTATTATTATTCATATTTTGTACAATGTTATATACATTCAATAATTCATAAGGATTGATATTTTTTATACATTACAGATTCAATTGTACATGTTTAGACATATACAAACTATATAATATATAATATGTTTTACTGTTACCTATGAATGTTTTCATATACTACCAACCATAATAATATAACATATTATAACACTCATAATATACAATATATAGATTTAATGTACATATTGAACTCCACTTTACAAGAGATAGAAAACATATGTACCGTGAAGTAAAAAAACTTTTTCTTTTTAATCTTTGAATTCAAAACATCATGACACCTGAGTAAAATATGAAGACTGAGTTAAGAAGCTCAAGCATGGCTATCTCATTCCTCCTGCTCCTCCCTCAACTTGAAAATGAATGCATGAATATTTTAAGGACTTTTCTAACTGTCGTACTTTGCTAATCCTTTTGTTGATACATGATAGTTAAAACAAATGAAAACGAGTTTGAATGTTTGACAAAGTTACAGAAACTTAAATACAAAATATCATGAATAAAGCCAAAGTTGTTTGCTGTACTTAGGCAAAATGTAGAATAATGACAGCTCTTAGCTGGTTTAATACGCGTTCTATATTCTATAGATTATAAATTATAACATAACATTAAAAGGGAATTGTATTGTAGATTGTAGTTGAGTACAAAAAGTTGTTTAGTCCTTAAATTTAATCCAATCCATTATCTACACAAAAGTTTAAACACAAGGTCTTTTATTACACACCGCATACACAACCAGGCTAAACTAACAAATGGTAAATCAACCACTGATGATGAGATCAACATAATTTGGAGTAGGGTTATTTATAACTCATTTCTATTAGATCTTAAGTATGACCTATTTTAAAATGTCAAATGCTTGAAAAAACAAAACACTATAAATAGTAAGTATAGTAGAGGTACTGCTATTGTTTTTGTTTGATCAAAATTTCATAATAAAAGTTCATAGGATTATTAGTACCATTGATTTTATGTATACAAGAATATATAACAATAACTATTGGCTATACTTTTATAATTTATAATTTATATCATTCCTAATTTACAGTTTACAATTATTATTACTATCATTGTGTTAGTGATTGCTAACAATAAGAAAACAAACACATAAAATGCATATTATACTATTAATACTTGATATAATTAGACATGGATCACCAGTAAAGTTAGATTTCACCAATTATACGTCTAATTACTAATAATAATTATCATAATGAGTTATGTGATCTGTATATTAGCTGATACACATGAAGAGGAAGAAAAGACAAAGAGAAAGATACACGAGCATTAAAGTTTAAAATACACCATTATCTATCTAATGTTATGAATGCTCATGATATTGAAATTGACTGATATTGCCTCAAACTACTACCTCACTGAAATTCAGTAAAAGTATTCCTAATCTACAGAATGGTCTAAATATATTATATACACATGTATATATTTTATGTTCTTTGTATATTATGTTTTGTTTGGAGAAAACTCCAATGTCCTTTAACTTCTTCGTGTTCACTGCTTATGTACTCTGTTTCAAGAAAATCTAAAGAAGTTGCAAAGTTTGTCTAACTTTTATGCCCAAAACATTTTGTATAATATCTATTATACATCAAATATTAATGCTAAAAATTCTACAATAATAATTATTGGATTTGTTAATGTATTCAAGATTCAAGAAAACTTGTGACACTGTTATTTTATTCTAAAATTGTATTTCATTATTGGATTCTTGCTTTCTTATAATATAATAATATAATGTCATGCCTCGTAAGTTAAAAAAATTATCACCTTCAACAAGAACTTTTACTTGAAACTTGATGTGAATCGAGTGTGTATGTGTGTGTATGTGTAAGTGTGTGTTTAAAGCATGTTACTGGATGGATAAAAATCAGGAATTTGGTTTCGTTTTTATCATTATTTTTTCTTTTTCTGGGTAGCACCATTGCAGAAAGAACAAGAAATTGTCATTATACTCATTACTTATCTCATTATTACTTGAGCGCTGAACGTTTGTTGGTTGAAAAGATGGCTTGTTTGTCAAAAAAAGGACATGTCTTTCTCCAAAGTGGGCCCATTACTCCTTCAAGCATTATGCATTCATTCGCACACTTCACCAATGCTTCCCCCTTGAATTTTGAAAAAGGAAGTCAAATTTAATTCATTTCATGTCATTTACAGCAGCCTCAACACTCAACACAAATAAACAAAAGGTGGAGGCGTACATAAAGTGTTGATGGGCGTAAAGCTCTTTGTAAGCACTTTCATTCATGCAATCATTACTCTTCAAACTACACATTCTTTGACAAGCACCAAATGTCAACCTACATAAATATCAAATTACAAATAGGCTAAAAGTAGGACAAAAGGAGCTCAGGAGCCTTTAAGTACCGCTCTGTTGTGTATATACAAGCATGAAAACACGTAAAAACAATTTTGCAACGATACAAGCACCACTACAGACTAAAAAACACATTCCAAAGCTCAAAAAAATCAATACTTTACATTTTAAATGATTGAATTCACACAATATTGAACATCAGGTTCTCCTACATAAATATATTTCCAATTCTGAAGTGGAAAATTCTGAATATTTGTCAACTCTAAACTTGAGAGCCTTGAGTCTCAAGTGTTGTCCAGTACAACTACTGAACTTTGGACATAACAGAGAACAGAGAATGAAAAAGAGCTAATAAAAAAAAGAGAAAAGAGAACCACTAACGTGTATCATATTGAATGGCTCTTGAGTTCAAAGCTGTGAATCACTCTCTATTCTTTTGAACTCTAATAAAAAAACAAAGGTCGAAATTCACCCTCACTAAGAATATCTATTGGATATCAAGGATGAGAGCTCACGTTTCACGTTCCTTGTAAAACGCAACAGTACACAAAGTATGTATGACAAAAAACTACGTCAGATAAAATTCCAGAGAATACCAATTTCAAAAGCATTACACTGGTAACTAGTGACCTTTTTCTACGTATTCAAAAATTTAGTAAGTAGTAAGGAATAACATACATACACATGAGCATAGGTTTACGTGGAAAAGGATGGAGCGGAAGAAAAAAATATGCAGCCAAATTATACCTACTGCGCGTAAATGTCCAAATGGAAAAGGAAACAAAACGTCTCAATGTTTACCATAAAGTCTACAAGTAACAAATTACAAATAATCTCCAGGCAATTAAATTCCGTCTTACGCCTTCAAGGAAATAATATCATGAAATCAGATTCTGTCATATTTACATAGTACATTGACCTAAGAACTAGTTATACAAGTAAATGCAGACGTAGAAACTCAATTTGCGACATTAAATACATCGTATAAAAACTAATCAAAAGATTTGGAAACACTTTACGTCTACACACGTTTTTTTTTTTTACTAGAATTCCGAAACTTGGGAAGAAACTCTATTGAAATAATACTAAAGATCTGATTGTTCGGCAAGACAGACATAATATAATACTATTATTTGATTTTGAAATCACTTTGGAATCACGAAGATCGGAATTCTAATTGAAAGCAATGTAAACACTAAACATTGAAAACAAGCTTGTGTAAATAGGAAAAATGTAAAAGCTGACATTGTTAATTCTCAACCAAAATGATTTAAAAGTAAAAGACGTAGATGAGCAATAGTTAAATTTTTTAACAGTTTATACTCCACATGAACGACTACTACTACATTAAACGAAAGTGTAGCACACAAAAATGCATACATTTATAATAATAATGGGATAGAATACCTGGAAACAAAAGTCGCACGTAAAAATACAAACATCTATTGGTTCCATGTCAAACCCGAGAGGTTTACTCTGACCCTCCTCAATTAAAGATGATGAGATGATGATGAGGACTACAAGAAAACTTGCTACAACGCCACCACGACAACTCCTTCTTTCCCCTTCTATACAAAGTTTACACAAGAAGAGACACAAATATGATATAATTTGGTTTTTTCTTTGTACTTTGTACATAAAAAAAGTCATGAATATGGTAAAAAAAAGATGTATGGTTTATGGCAATTTACAATTTGACAGAATAAAAAAAGTAGGGTTAATAATTAATAATAAATAATCTTGTGAGTGTGAATGATAAGGTTAGATTACAGATTATATTTCGAAATTGCCAAAAATTATTATTAAGTAAGAAAAAATACACAAGGTTAATTAAAATATTACTTTGTTCCATAGTATAATTATGATGGATTTTCTGTTGTTGGATGTTGGTTGAAGCCTGGTTAAATCAACCGTTGTCGATGTTAGCAGTAATAATATTGGTGATATTTTCTCATTCACTTTTTTTAAAACTCGTTAACTCGTTATTATGTACAGGTCAGTGTATTGAAAACAAGATTAAGCAAGTCAAAAGATTTTAGAGATGGAAATTCGAATAATAATAAGAGATGATTTTAGAAATCCAGCACACACAAAGTTGTATAAGGGGGAAAGTGAGAGAAAGAGAGAGACTAGCACCTAAAATTTTCTTGTCTGTCTGGAGAAAAGGTGAGTGAATGAAAACTGGAAAAATCTAGGTTGCCGGCACATTTTATACACCCGATTCAGTCATCATTCAGAACAACAAGGCTTGCGCCTAGTTCGTATTACGTATTTCACTCCATCCATTTCTATAAAAGTACTTTTAGCTACATTTTATACATTAAAGAACCAACGATTCCCTCACCATTTCTCCATGTCTCTTGGTTATCCTACGTTTTTATACACCATATGAATTATGGGATGCAATACGATAATCTACACTCTAACATTTTTAGTAGATAATGATAATGATGAATAATAAACAACAGTAAGTCAACTTTAGACTTTAGAATTTTACTACTACACTCCAATACTAAATTAACTAAACTACTTACACACCGTGTTTTTATCAAAATATTTGTATACATATTACAGAAAATATTATAAGAACTATCTAGATCCTAGAAACATGACAAAGCAAAACTTGAACACTCTAATGTTATTACCAAAGTGTTTGAATTATGTACCGTATTGCTTTACATTTACAAAAAAAAAGTTTCGTTTCAAAAAATAAAAAATCATCCATAAAATGTAATACATAATATTCTATTCTCTTTAAAAAATGCATTGTTTTTTTTTGGAATATTTTTTTTTGGAAATAGGATATAATTACTTTTATTATTATTGCTAAAAAGTCTGAGTTGGAGCCCCTCTACTACTCTAATATACGCTAATTGTGGTCACTAATGAGGAACTAAAGGGATGAGAGATGAGAGAGAGCACACGACATTTAGTAAATTATACAGTCATGCCTATTTATAAATGATAATTATTCCTAATATTATACTTGTCAGTTATACGGTGGAGGAGCATTCAGAATTCAGAATCAACAAGGGTGAAATATTTTGCATACAGTCTGAATGGCGTGTAATTTAAGTGAAGATTTTCAGTTGAATTTGTTGAATATACATACATAAGTATCATATTTACTTGGAATGAAGAAGGAAGACGCTCTGCTGTCACAGCGTCGCATCATACATCATTCTAAGCATTTCATTTTTGCTCCACATATATAAAATGACTATTAACATAGAATGAGTTGCCGACATGTTCAAAAATAACTAGCCTTCTCATAAATTTTCTTATCGTTTTCTTCTCACATCTTTTTTTTAATGGCACCACAAACCTACATGCATACATAATTTGTATACACTTTTGTGTATAACAAATCAATAAGGGGCAAAATAAAATAAAATTCATCTCTCCCAAATACCAAATCCTCAACACTTGCAATTTTCTTACTTTTACTAAATACGGATGAGTGAAAATGATGTGCTTCTTTATAATTAGAGGCAATTATTTTTCCAAATATCTGCATATTTATTACATGTATTCATTTCCTTTGAATATATAATGCATTTTATTACTGTATGTAGATATGTTTAATGTGATATGATACACATCAGATGTATACATATATTATATATGCATACAGCATACAGTACGCATATTCCATATCATTTAAAGCTGAACATTGTTTTGAACATAGTTTTGCTTTTCATTTTTGTCAAAAATTAGACCAACATGTGATAAATATATATAAAAGCTAAAATAATTATAGGGTTTTTGGGTAAAAAAAACAATTCTCTACATCAATAATCTATACAAATATATGCAAATATAATAAAATCCACTACTTTTGAATAAATTACACTCGAGTTATTGTAGGAACCCATTATGTTGAGCATATATTTTTTAGACCCCCATTGTTGCTTTTACTAGTATATTCATCAGGTTGTACACTTCAATTATTATTGGTAAATAAAGATTTGAAAATGTATTCATAATTCATATACATGTACAATGTTTTTAACAAGAAACAAAACATGATACTTAAGTATGTATACATATAAAAGTATACAAAGTATTTATTTTGCAGTTAATAAATATACAGAAAAAAAATCATTAAATAAAAGAATTGGACTGACTAAAAAAAAGTTATTTTCTAGGGGGGAGAAACTTCTTTCTCATAAAAATTATTCTGTTTCCTCTATATCAACCAAGTTCAAAGACAGTAGTTAAAAAAGTATATAAATATTCCATGAATTTTTTAAAATGAGAGTTAGTTGTGTTTAGGACGTCTTCCTGAGAGAATCTCAATTACGGTGACTACGGTTTTAAGTTTCGTCTCATCTCATGCAAACCCAACTCATTTAAAAAAAAAGAAAGAAAGAAGAACCGTTTCAGCTTCTAATATTGTCCATATACGTATTCATTCTTTTTTGTTCCTTCCTTTTTTTTAAAGTGTGTGTAAATGTAAATGGATAGCATGTACTTCTAATGTTCCATACACAGTGAACGATAAGCAAGTACAGTAGAAGGCCATAAGACGAAGAAAAGGAACAATAACGGGAAATAATCTCTTCAAATTAAATTGTTTAGCAAAGAATTAATTTGCAATCGAAATC
Source organism: Sminthurinus signatus (assembly GCA_019776565.1). Taxonomy (NCBI): domain Eukaryota; kingdom Metazoa; phylum Arthropoda; class Collembola; order Symphypleona; family Katiannidae; genus Sminthurinus; species Sminthurinus signatus. The sequence continues at coordinate 18,050 of JABASP010001124.1, read as the reverse complement.
AGCTCGCGTGATTTACATTTGACGAACAGTTCTCCTATTTCTGTTCTTTGTTGACTGTCCTCGACAGAGAATCATAAGTCTCAAGTGGAATTGAATTGTGGAATCACTGAGTTTGTTTTTCTGTCTCAAGTTTCAAGTTCTATCACTGGTGAAGTTGTAGTTAGACACATCAACTGGAGTTTATAAAATAAATAGTATATTATTGTTGGATATTAAACGCTAGTTTTTTATTTTAAAAAAAAAACGAAAATGACTGGTAAGTTGTGGTTGAGCTACATATATATTTAAACTATATTACGGTTATAAGCTAATAGTCAAATTTTCAGACTGATTCTTAATTTTTAAGTTATCAAGTAACATACATAAATTTCTTTTACAAAGTCTTTTATAAGTAGAAACAATGACCATTTTTTTTAAAAATTAATTTCATTTTCAAATAAAAGTTGAATTTTACTCAAAAAAAAATACAGCTGTACAAACACTGCTCAGTGTAAATAAATAACAACTTTGTTAATTGTTACGTTCCATACTTCATACGTACTAAAAAAAAAATTGTATGGTGTGTAACGGAGTACTTGTTTTTCTTTTAGGTAAAAAATTAACGCTACTTTTATTCACTACTGCCTGTTCCCTATGTGTGGTTTCTGGAGATCCAAAAGCTGCTTCTTTGAATGCAGCCACATTAGGTGCACAAGCTAGAGATTTTGATAAATTACCACTTCCTCAATATGATAGTCCATCAAATCCAGTACCATCTTCAGGTTTTGAAAGCCTTCGAGACTTTTCAACCTCAGCGGATGAAACTTTTATTAAAAGGAGATTATTTAATACATCCGTCGCATTGACAGTTCCATTATTCTCATTTACTTTACCTAACCGTGGGTCTGAAGGTTCAACTGTAGATTTAGCTAATCAGGTAATATTTTAGAAAATAATTATATTGCAAAACTTGGCATTAGATTTTTTTGTACGTGTTAAAGTAAGCAACTTTTTTTCACAAAATAACACTGTCAATTTTTTTGTTTTTACTTGCAGGCCATTTTTGGATTATTCAGTTTATTAGTAGTGACGCTTGTTTTCGCTGTGCCTATTCTATTTACGGGAACAAGACCTTCAGACTTGACTGGTCGAAGTAACGATAAGTCAACAGGAATTCTCAGTCATTTAATGTCTGCTAATAAGGCTTTTAACTTTATGGGAGCTGATTTCACAAATCAAATTGGATTGGACAGTCAAAAATGTTTGCAAAAAACTATTTGTGAATCACACAGATATCCTGAAAGATATGGATTACTATCAATGCCTTTCCGAATGTTTTTCCCGTAAGAAATTATATATTTTTAAACATTTCATATTCTAAAAAAAAATGCTTTACTTTTTTAAGCAGCAAATCTCATTAGTACAAAAATTAGTTAGTACAGAAACAATAGGAAATTATATTTTTTCCCGAGATACATGATTGATTCCACAATACATTTGAGGAAAAACCTTTGAAATTCTCTAAACCTCGATTTTTCTACAACATTTAGGTTTTATTTATACCTTTAAAACTAAGTTTATCTTTATTCATCATAGACCTCCCTCAAATGGAACAAGTGAAGCCCGAGCAACCTCTTTCCAAGTTGCAGCAAGAGATGGAAAATACACGAGAAAAGACTGTGGTACGTATACTATGTTTATGATCTAATGTCTAATTTGATATATATATATATTTCATTTTCTACTTGGAATTTTAACTTGTAATGTTTACAAACATTCATCAAATAATATAATTTCATACTATAATATTATAATATTTTATTACTTTTATGAAATATAGGTAAAAACTACAAATGCTTCTTTGATGTTTTGGACTTGGGAGCTTATTTTGTTGATTGGTGGAAATATAGCAATGATAAAAATTATGTTGCCGAATACTAAGAGTCCATGAGTCTACATAATAATACAATAATATATCCTTACATCTACTCAAATTCCAATACACTGAAAAATCGGAAAGTGTAAGACTGCAGAAAAACAAGTCCATGTTGTAGATTTATAAAAGTCTTTAAAATTTTCTCGATGCTTATTTATTTATTTATTTATTTATTTATTTTTTGGATATAACATCGTAGATATTATAATGCAAACTTGATTATTTATTTTTCCACAATAAAAGCAAAAAAAAAAACCAACAAACAAGCAAACAAAATAAAAGACAAAAACCAAGAATTTCTAATAAAACTGAACAAATTCTTTATTCTTTCGTGTTTTTGACCATATGTTTTATTTTCATTGTTAATGTATATTCGCTGTACATGAAATTTTTTTTTACAAACAATACTGGTAGTTACAAAGAGTATATAATACACTCTTATACTTTGAAGAATAACAATCCATTCATCATAAAAATTAACATGTACTTGAAAAGTTGAAATAATACTAATGGTCTACGGTCTACGGTTTATCTACGGCTCATACAGCTCAGGAGATTTCAGAACATAACTGGCAAACAAGTATAACATTATCATATTATACACTATAGTAGGAATATTTAGTATACACTATATTCATCAGTATTCAGTCAATGAAGTAATTATAAAGACGGAAATTCCTCTTTCTTATGCATATTATGCAAATATACATTTTCACTGTTCTTGTTTACATCATATGCATAGCTAGTTCAGTTATTTAGTGATTATTCTAGTGTCCTACTTTTAATGTTTATGTATGAGTCTATGATATATTTTCCTCTATATAGTTCCTACTCTTTAAACTAACCATTTTGTTATACATTGTTAAATCTTTAACAAATTCAAATCCTTATGACTTATGATCATAATAATAATATAGAATCAACACCAAATTTTCTTTGCAAAACAAACACAAGTTTTAGTAAATTTATAACTTACAGCTATAATTTGAATATGCCAATCAAATTATAATCCAAATAACTCTATAATAATAATAATAATAATCAATAATACAGATAAATAAATTTACGTACCTACTAATATTTTCCTGTTCCTTTTCGTTGACAAAAATTCCATATCCGTGTGTAATTCGTGTATGATTGATTTGAATTATTCGTAATACAATTTTTTTTTTAATTTTTCCAGCTGTTGTTTTTAAAGACTATTAATTATCACTTTTAAATTACACAAATTCTTATAATATAATATTATTATATGAAAAATTACTCTGAAAATATTTTAATATCTTTAAAAGCACAAGAATTTTTAGACAAACGAAAAATGTAAAACAACACCACAAAACAACTTTAAAAGCTATACTACGTAATTTTAAATACTAATAATAATATTAGAAATCACTTTTTTTATAACTTGAAACGTTATCAAAGGCACAACGCATATATATATATAATATACGCCGTATAAAACAAAATCTATAATAAATAAATACGTAGGGAAGGTAATATTTTCAAAGAACTAATTTCAGCTCACAAAGGTATAATATCATTAGCACATTCACCACACTTTTATACTATAATATATAAATATATATATATGGTAGTATACACATCACATAACGATAACATATAACATGCATAAAATATTAAATTATTATCAAACACAACACAATTGTATTTTGATTAAATATATTATTATTATAAAATTAAAGAAGTACGGCTATATAATATCCAGAAAACAACAAACAGCTAATACACAGGTAACAAAGACAAAATGAAGACAACGAAATGACATCCATTTGAGCATATATTATAGCGTAAAACAGCATACAAACAAATCTTCACTTTCAAAATTAGTTCAAACTTTTATATCCTAAAATAAATAAAAAAAAACAACAAAACAAACAGCATTTGCTTTTTATAATAATATATTATATACACATACAATAGCTATACAATAGTGATTTTAAAACATGTTATAAAATATAAAAAAATCTAGACAGTTTTAAAACAATCATAAACAAAAACAAATTACATAACGCAATTACTTTAAATTTTAAATGATTATAAACTGTACCATTGTTATCATTATTATTTTGTTTCAACCTTGAAGTTGCAGCTTGAGCCAAAAGTAGAAGGTTATTTATATGAGGTTCCTCATCGTCATAATCTTCTTCTTCCTCTTCTTGCTGTTCTTGTGTTTGTACTGTTGCATTATCCAGATTTTCGGCTGCAAGTAAAAATAAGCTGATTGGATCATTAGCATCTACATTATTTATGACACTAATGTTGGGATCAACTAGTTCTAAATGAGCCATTTCAGTAGTAGATGACATTTCTAATGGAGCTCTTGTTGTTGTTGTGGTTTTTGTAGACAGTTGTTGTGATTTTGATGAAGGGAGAGTTCTACGTTTTCCAACATTTCCTAAATTCTGTGCTTTTGCTAATGCGATTTCTTCCTTTGTTCTTCGTTTTCTCTTTGGTTTTGTTTGTGGTAATGGAATGGGGGGATTTTGTTGTTCTTCATGAGTACTTGTATCAGGGATGATGATGTCATTATTATTATTATTACATTCCGTATTTACTGATTCTGAATAATTGTCTATTTTTATAACATTTGGAGTTTTACGACTTCGACGCTTTTGAACTATTTTATTTGTATTTTCATTATTAGTACCTGTAGAACTGGGTATCAAATTTAAAGAACAAGGAGCAGATGATGATGATGATGAAGGAAGAGTTGTATTTTTTGTTCTCCTCTTTCTGGTCTTTTTCACCATTGTTAAATCTACTGGTAAATCATTCAAATCTTGACCTTTTTGGTTATTATTACTAATGATACTTTCATCAACTGCTTGGTAATTGTTATTGTTGTTACTATTTTCCAACATGGTTTCTTCTTGTAATTGATGTAACTGAAAATAGTTGTTTCTTTCAATAGCAAATTCTGTACTGTGACCAGTTTCATCATCATTATTATTATTTCTAACCATATTACTATGATCATACCTTTGACATGTAACCTTATTATCTTGATATGAAACAAGTTGACATGATGATAAGGAGGATGATGATGATGTCACTATAGGAAAAGTTGTTGAAGATGAAGAAGGCAAAGATAATAATGATATATGATCTTGAGGAGTAAAAGATGTTGCTCTTGCAGTATAAATGAGTCCATTACTTTCTCTTTGAACAGGAATTAAAAATTTACTGCTACGATTATTATTATTATTACCATTATTATTATCACTTTCACCAGTTTTTATATTATTATGATCTTTTTGATTATTATCAAAATTCCAGTTGACATTGAAAGGAAATACTCCTTCAAAACGAACAGGCTTTGGTTTACCTGATAATAATTTTTGAACTTGTTGAGAATTCATATCCATTGATTTATTACTTGTTGTTGGTGATGTTAATGTTAAAACGTGATTCTGACCAGGTACGAGTACTTGATTTGGTTTTGTATTGACAGTGATAAGTTTGACTTGATTATTATGATCTGGGTTTGTTAAAAATCCAACTTCTGAAAACATTAAAAGTTGTTTATTTATTTGATTACTAACGTTATTATTTATATTATCATTAGTCTCATTGAGATTTGCATTTTGATCAGTAAGAATTCTATTATTATTATTATTATTATTTGTATTATTACTACTATTATTATTATTTTCACTATTTTTAGAAGTACAAACACTATTATTACACACAACAGCAGTTACATACACAACATTTAAATTATCAAAAAATTCTTGATATTCTTTTGATAAAGGTAATGAATCTTTATCTTCAAATGTAAAAGTTGTAACTGGTGAGTCCGTTTTTGTAGTTATTAATGATGATGATGATGGTGGTTCCAAAGAAGAAGAGGATGTTGATGAAATGACATTTTCGCTAGAATCTAGTTGTTGTTGCTGTTGTTGTGCTTTGGTGATTATTTTTATAGTAGTATTATCCTCTTGATTATCATCGGTAGAACTATTTTTATTCATGCCTGTAATATTGTATATTATTAATATTAATGCAATTTAATATATAATATCATTTGACGTAGATGTACAATAATAATAACTATTATCAAATTTTCTTTAACTGAAGATGAGGTAAAAATAAACGGAAAAGTATACACACAGAGAACACAGAGTGCACAATATTTTAATGTGTGATACATGATAAATATACATATTTAGAAAATTAAAGACATTTCAAATTTTAAGACCTTCAGCTATACATAAGTTATAATATAATATTATTTTACTTTTGATTATTTCTTATATAATAACATGTCAATATACATGATATATTATGTAATATGTAAGTTAATTAATTATTAATATAATCTATACAAAATACAAAATACTGAAATAAAATACAAAAAACAAGCAGCACGACAAAAGTCGAAAACTTCAAAAAAAAAAAAACTTACCGATTAATTTGAAGTATCCTGATCACAATTAAAACCCGATTCCAACTAATTTTGATTACTGTCATACTTTCGGCAGTAGCTATTTCTTCAATATTCTTCAAATTTTACCTTATACAATTATACACAATTAATAAAAGTACAAGAAGATAAATAAACCGTGAAAATTAGAGAGCAAAGAAAAACATCTACCTAGGCATACATATTATATATATGCGTGTCAGGTCACCTGACTCAGGTGAATATGTATGTTAGTATATTACATTGTATCTATAAAAAAAGTACAGGGCTCGCATGTTATGTACATATTATATATTTTTTGCATGTACACACAAGTTTAGGATTTTGGAATGCAAGAAAAAATATGCAAGTAAATAAAAATCTTAAAAAAAAAAGAGAACCCTTTTTACGTAGTAAATATATATAATATAAAATGACGTTATATTTATAGACATTTAGTTATTCTTTTGGTTTTTTTATTTCAACAATTTTTATTAAATATATATTTTATGTATTATGTAGTTTTTTTACATTTATTATATTATATAAAGAGAGATCACTCACATACATACTTATATGCACATTCACACACAAAATAGATTTTTCAATATTTTATTTACTTACTGCATTTTATATATAAAGTGAGTTTAAAAAAAAAAATTATTCATCAAAATACAAATAGAAAACAAGAAAATATTAAAATTGACTGAACAATAATTCATTAAGAATTTATTGATATGGTTCTTTTACAACTGATGTATTGGAAAGGAGATTAATAATAATAATAATAATCATCATCCAATACATCTTATCATTATACTGATGATGTAAATAATGATAATAATTATTATTGTTGTTATGATGTATCTATTATATATGGTTATTTTTTGAAATATAAAATGAGATAGACGTGGATAATGGATAATATCTAGGATTTTGTTTTAAACTGGGGAAAAGTTTTCTACAAATCCAGTTCCAACTTCTGGATTATATACAAAGAAATTCACAAGGGGTTCATCTTTATGAGAAACGGCTTTAACAACTTCTTGAGCAATGACTCCACCAGTTATAGCTGCGACAGGAGACAATTCCCCAAACACATTTCTAAAAATAAATAGAAAAGAAACAAATCCAACCATCAATATCATTTATCAATATAGCAAATAGTAGATGTACACATAGACATAATATATGTGATATATTATCATATTATACAAGTAATATGTATATATAAATTATTAGAACGGAAAAAAACACAAAGTACAATTCAATATTATGATTATATATATAAATTAAACATAAAAAACTTACTCGAATAAAACATCAGGAACACGATCTTTTGAAATTCCATTTTTCTCTACCCATGCATCACGAACTTTTAGTATTTGTTCATAATCAGATGTTCTTTCCAATGGATTTGGGCGACGCTTATTTTGCTCAATAAAATCCAAAATGACAAAAAGTGCAAAAAAAGATGGATCAATTTTCTTGACTTTTAATGACAATTCTTCCATATTCCAGTCCATATTAATTACATCATGGAACGGGACAAAACGACAGACACCATCAATCACTTTAGTTTTTTCTGGAATATCCTTTATAGCTGGTGTTTTAACTTCCCTATTATTTTAGTAATAAAGGTATGATTTAATTTCAAAATTAAAAGGGTTGTTTTTTTTTTAAAAAAAAATATCTGGATTTTTTAAATTTGATTCACATCATAATAATATAATATATTATATAATATGTACATACTTTTTGTATTCATGTTCTCCCAAGTCTGAAAACATATAGCCAATAAATCCAAAAACATCTCCAGCAAAAAATCCAATATTATTTAATCGAGCAATTCCATTAAGTCGGAGAATTTGTGCTTTAGTACACCCAGTAGCTACAATGACTGTAAAGTCAGTATAAAAATTATCTGGTTTATCATCTGGACTTGCATTAATAGCTTCAACTTTAACCATTGGATTTAATTGTTGAGCATTGGCTTTTGATGATTCAGCTCTCTTAAAAATATGTAATAGAACAAATCAAAATATAAAATTTATGAACTAAAATTCAGGACATACTTCATACCTGGATGATATTGTTATTACAAGTTATAACATGTAACGTACATTATATATTTCATGACAAAGATAATATTATTTGTATATATATAATTTTATTTACATTTTTCTCTAAAGAATCCCGTGGAATCAAAAACTGAGACGCAAAGTCTTCTTGTGTGACATTACGATGATCCATTAGAACAACAGCATTAACTCCACCAAGAATAATATTTTTACTTATTTCAGCACCCAGTCCACCAAGACCAATGATTAAAATTCGAGAATTAATCAACCTAAAGTGATTAATATATGACAAAAAACAAACAACATATTATTATACCATATGATTATATTGATATGTCTGGCTGTCATCATTAAATTTCTTAATCGTATTATATAATATTATATATTATTTAGTTGATCCTTCTAAAATTCTTAAAATATAAAAATAATAAAATAATAATTATTATGGATTTTATGATTTTATATTTTATGGAATGTGAAATTTACCGTTTTTGAGCATCAACGCCCCACAAACGAAGTTGACGATCATATAATGCAGCCTCTGCATCAGATAAAGGTTTATCTTGTTCTTGTGATACCATTTTGATTAATTGATTGGTAGTAATCTTCTCCTTTTATTAACCAAAATTAATTGTAATTAAAAGAAAATGACAAACGAGATGATTTTTTTTTGCACCGGCAACCACTTTTAAATATTGGTGTACAAATTTCAAGGTTTGCTATACTTCTTAGATATTTACTGACATACATTTTACACACACAAAAAACGTTTTTTCTAAAAAAAATCTCAAGGAATATTTTACATAAAATGCACATTTGGCAAATATTATGGATTACCCTTTAAAATTCATTATTATTTTATGAAAAAATTGGAATTTGATGAACGGTATGTATGAGGTGTATGAAAATTAAAGAGTGCAAAATATAAAATCCAGATTTGATTAAAACTTTCATCTGCTTGCAGCTTTCTTTTCTTTTTTTTATTGCGATTTTGTTTGTTTGTTTTTTTTTTAAAAAAAGAAGTATATAAATTTCATCCAAGTTCAACACTTGGATTTCTTTTTTTTTTATCTCCGGGAGTTTTTTTTTTTTTGACATGGATAATATATATTTTTTAGTAGTGTATTATAAATAGAATTTGTACGTTATTTATCAGTTTTCTATAACATATTATTATGATATAAACTCCGTTTCATTTTTATGTTGCTTTTTTTTAAGTATAATAATCATTGACATTATACCTCATGTTGTTGTTGTAAATATACCTCTTTTTTATATTTTATCTGTATAATAGTAGTTTTTTTTTCATGGCAATGAAACAACAACAACAACTACTACTATTAAAATATATTTTGTATACACACCTAGTAATTGAATTAAATGAAAAATAAATCTAAAAAAAAATCTAACAAACTTATATAATAATATAGTATAATAGTAATAATAATATAGGTACATATTTCTTGTAATATTCTTTTACAAAGAGACTACAACAGTGTAAATAATATATAATATTACATATAAGTAATATAATACATGTAATAGCAGTAAAATGCAATAGTAGTAGTAGTCGTTTTGTAACATAACAATAATAATAATATCGTAAAATCTATCCATAAATTTTATAAATATGGAACAATAATATTATTATTAGTTTTGTTCTTGCGACTTGTTAAAAATTGCATCAAAACAAATTAAATGTGTTTTGTTTCTACGATACAAATAATATTATTTCATTTAAATTTTAAATGTTACTGGAAACTGACAATTTTTTTTTCTTCAAAAAAAAAAAAACAAAGATCTTTTCAATCCTATAGATTTAAATACATCATAATAATATATTATGTGTGGATACTACACATTTCATGTACATTCTTAAAAACATTCAAAAAAAAAAATGTTTCAAGTGTCGTATTTATAAAATGTAATTAGCAATATATATACATCTATCGAATAATCACATTTATGTATCATTTTAAAATAAATAACAAAATGAGTTCTCTCATCATCATCATCATCAATCAATATAATATAATATATTATAGTACATAAAACACATAGCACTAGAACTAATAATAATGATTAATGATGCAAAAATCTTGCAAATTTCCAAATCAATGGAAATAATAATAAATAATAATAATAATACATGTATGTAGGATGTTTTTGTTATTATTTTAACAACTCGGGTTTATCAGAAAACAAAAGAATAAAAGAACTTGTGATTTCATATCAGAAGAATCAATCATATTATTACAATACGATATGTATATGGATATAATATAGTAATCATAACGAAAGGAAAAACAAATCAAATGTGTACTTATTCATATATATTATATAGTAATAAAACTTACAAAGACTAAGAAATCATCATATCATATCAATAAATAATAATAGTAACAATGTTTATTATTAATGTGGATACGTTTCAATATTAAGGAAGTTTAGCTGATTGTAACATAAACATATTCTAATTTTTCCACATTTTTACTATCAAATACTATTATTATTACTCTTGTTCTTGTACAGAAACACAAAAAAAAACACAGGAAAAATAACTTTTCTTCTTCTTTTCTTTTGTCATAGAGGAAAATTATTAATTTTCATCTTTTATAGAAATTTGGATAGAAATATTTAGATATTATATTATAGACATCATGAATTGATTATATTATACGAGTATTTGACTTTTTTTTGAACAAAAAAAAAACCAATTCTTGTCATCTCCCTGTCATTATAGTTCTTAAAACAATAACAATTATTATTATTATTGTTAGATTAGGTTTTTATATTCTATATATTATAATATATTACTATTATTAATATCAAGTCTTTTCCGTGTGAGATATATATATATATATATATTACATACATACGTTTTAGCGAATACGTATTATCGATTAGCGAGTCTGAATTAGGAATTTAGGAATTAAGGTCTTCCCGTTCCAGAATAGTAAGGTGGTGGTGGTGGGGGTTGTCCAGCGTCCCTTCTTACAGGTTGTCCTGCAGTATAATGAGATCCAGCAACTGATGAAACAGATGAAGCAGATGAGCTCCAACTCCTTTAATAAAAAAATAATAAAATATAAAGAAAATTAAGAATTGTTTTTTTTTTTTTACATTTTATGTACACAGAACAAACATATACATATAATATATATATATATATACAACAAAAAAATTACAAATAAAATCATATAATATTATGTATATTATTATATGTATATTTTTTTTTTTACCTTTTATTAGTATTGCTTGAATTACTTTGATTACTCCATGGTCTACCTCCTCCTCCTCTTGGATTTGGACTACGATCAGACCAACTGGATCTATCATTATTATTACTACTACTACTATTTCGATCAAAATGATGACGATTATTCCAACCACTACGATCTCTTGGATCACCCGGAACTCGATCATATTCTCCTCTTAAATCACTACTATTATTACCACGACGATCTGAAAGTCTATCATTACGATCTCTTTCTGTAGAAAATGATGAAGTTGAGGATGATGATGGTGGTGGTGCTGTTTGGGGTGGAGCAACTCTCAAACTCTCACCAGGTAATCGATCATAAGCTCCACGACTATTACTATCTTCACTAATACTTTGTCTATCGTTTCGATCCATATTACTACTACTACCAATAGTAGAACCTCTGTCCCAATCTCGATTTCGATCTCTATCAAAGCGATCTCTTTCAAATTTGGATGATGATGAACGGGATGATGAATCTCTTTCTCCTTTGACATTGTCTCTATCACTATTTCTTGCATGATGATGATTACGATGAAATGAGTCATTTTTATCTCTACTACTAGAATCAGTTTTATCTCTACTACTAGAGTCTTTTTCCTTGTGACGTTCTTTAGATGATTTACTTGTTGTTGTTGTTATTACTGTTGTTGTTGATGATGATGATTCTTTTTCAATTTTGATTGATGATGATGATGATGCTAACTTATCTCTATCTTTCTTTTCTTTTTTTTCTTTATCATGTTTCTTCTTTTTCCCTTCTTTACCTTCTTCTTTTTCACGAGTTTTACGAGCACTTTTATATAATTTATATAATTTTCCAGCATCATATTCTGTAAATTTTGAGACAAAATACCATAAATTGGTTTTACTTTTCTTTAATTCTACTGGATCAGTTATTCCATCTAAACAAGTAGTAATTTGATCTCCAATTTGTAAAAGACAGTCTCTTGTTTGTTTTATCTGTTCTTTTTCACTAAGGGATGGATCAGCACGATCTAAAGCTTTGAGTGCTTTTTTAACTGGACGCATTTTTTCTTTACATTCATTAAAAATAACTGGATCTAAATCACCCAATACATTAAGTGATGTAGGTTCAGCATGAGCTGTAAAATGCATTGGACCCACATCTTTCTTTTTCTTAGCTTTTGTTTTTCCATCTTTTCCTCCTCCTTTCCCTTTCCCTTCTTTACCATGATGATGGTGATGATGATGATGTTCTGAATCTTTTCCAATAATAATACCATCTATTGATGTTGATAATGGTACTCCCAAATTATTTATTGTAGAATTTTCATCATGACCCATCATTCCATCTAATTTAGCTTTCTTTTTATTATTTTCTTTCTTCTTTTTTGGTTTAGTTAATTTTTTAGTTGATAATTGATGTTTTCTTAATATTTTAATTAAATGTTCTGTTCTTGAATGAATATGTTTTAATTGTGGTTTTTTATTTGGATTTTCAGGATCAATATTATCAATTATTACTTTTTCTTTTAATACTGGATCAGACTCAGCAATAAGTTTCCATGCACCATATCCATGTTCATAGACACCTAATAATAATCTGGTATCTTCCTCAGGTCCCCATTCTACATCATAACCATGAGCTTTAGTAGGTAAATCAAATTTCCATAACTTTCTTGCATTCTCATCCCGAGGAACAGCTTCACCAAGGGGTTCTAATTCTTCTAATGAATTTAAAAATGTTTTGGCATTAACTTGTACACCAGCAATGGTAAAAACTGGTGCTTTTTCTCTTGGTTTCTTTGGAATTTTAGGGATGGGGGTAGTAGTAGTAATAATAGTTCCATCTGGATTAGTTAATGGAGTATTTAAATTACTATTTGTACCACCAAATGGACTTAATGATGATGCATCACCTCCAGGAGTATTCATTGTTGTTGTTGTTAATGAAGGAGTAGGAATAGTAGTAGCAGTAGTAGAAGGAGTTGGAGTAGGTGGTTCTTCTTCTTTAATTGGTGTAGGTGGTAATGGATTTGCTTTAGCTTCAGCCATAGAAGTTACACATCTTTGATAGACAGATTCACCTAATTTTTTTAATTCTGCCATTGGTTTATCAGATAAACCAGCATCCTCAGCAATTTTTTCAATTCTTGACAAAGGTTTAGGAAATCTTTTAAAGCTTTTAATAAATTTTCTAATTTGATTATCATTTAAACCTTTAAGAACTTCTTTCTTTCCATATAATCTTGGTCTTCCTCTCTTTTTCCCTCTTCTACCATCTCCATCACTATCATCCTCTTCTTCACTATCATCTCTTTGTCTTTTCCTCTTTCGTTGTTGTTTCTTTCTATTACCACCAAGTAAAGTATCACCACCAGCTTCTTTATTTTCTTCATTTTCTTTTGCTGCTGCTCTACTACTTCTTGGTGGTAAATATAAATCAGCCATTTCCTTTTCTTTTTCTTCTTCTTCTACTCTTTTTCTTAAATCTTCTGGTATTATTGATTCCCAATCTTGTAATTGTTGTAGAGGTCTAATAGATGATGATGATGGTGTATTTTCAAATTCTTCATCTTCATTTACAGCAAAGGAAGCTACTTTGAAAGCAGAGAGAAGTTCATCACCTGGACGTTCAGCATTATCTTCATGTGTTTCTGCTCTTCTTAAAATCTCATCAATATCACAATTATCCTCTCCTTCATTTTCATCTTCTTTAAATAATTCTTCAGCTCCAAATTTTAAAATGGCATTTAATTCTTCTTTATTGAATGGTGTCCCACTTTTTGAACCTTTATCTAAAACTGTTCTACCCGTTGTATCCATTCGTTGTATAACTAAATGATCTAAAACCATTTTCCTTTTGGCCTTCTCTACAATATCTTCCTCTACTGATGATTTGGTAACTAAACGATAAATATTTACTTGATTTTTTTGACCAATTCGATGGGCACGAGCCTGGGCTTGGAGATCATTTTGTGGATTCCAATCGGAATCAAATATTATGACTGTATCAGCTGTTGCTAAATTAATTCCTAAACCACCAGCACGAGTTGAGAGTAAGAAACAAAAGTCGGTTGAACCTTCAGCATTAAAATGATCTAATGCTTGTTTTCTTATATCTCCTTTAATTGAACCATCCAATCTTTGAAATGCAAAACGACGAAGTTGTAAATATTCTGCAATAATGTCTAACATTCGAACCATTTGAGAAAAAATTAAAACACGATGTCCAGTTTCTTTCAGTCTGACTAGTAATTTATCAAGAAGCATCAATTTCCCACTTCCTTTAATTAATGTTGTAAGAGTATCACCTAATGGATTTTCTATTGGTTTGACTAATGTTGCATGATTACAACATTTTTTTAATTCCATTACTACATTAATAAATGATGAAACTGAACCCTTGAGTCCTTTTCTTAAAGCATTATAATTTTTTGTTAGGATCCATTTATAATATTGTTTTTGAAGCATGGTCATTTCAACTCTAAGAATTTGTTCAACTTTTGCTGGAAGAGATTTTTCTACATCTTTCTTGACTCTACGAATAATATATGGTTCGAGTTGTTTATGAAGTTTGGCATACCCTTTACTAGCTGCTTGATCATGTTCTTTTTCAAATGCTTCCCAATCATCAAATTTATGAGGCATAATAAAATGTAGTAGAGACCATAGTTCTTTCAAAGAATTTTGTAGTGGAGTTCCAGTAATAAGTAACCTATTTTTATTTTTTAAAATAAGAAAAAGAAAAAAAGAAAAAAAAAAAGAATTAACGTTTTGCTTTTTAAAACTCATTTAGCAGTAGTAGATTATTATCAGCATTATTATTATTACAGTCTTTATTTATTTACTTTTTTTGTTTGTTTGTTTTTTTTTTTTTAAAATAAATAAAAAATATTTAAATACAATAAAATATTCAAAAGGAGTATTTTTTTATGCATACTTTTTTTTTATACATACATTAAAATAAAGAAAGTGTATAGTATGTAATAATGCTTTAGATTTTGTACTTATATATGTATGCTATTCTATAATATATTTTTATTATTTGTACATATTACAATACTATTATTATAACTTGAATATCAAAATATATAGAAACTTACCTATGACTGGTATCAAATTCACAAAGCGTTTTGTACAATAAGGATTCATCATTCTTCAGTCTATGAGCTTCATCAACCATTAGGATAGCCCAATTCAGTGCAGAGAGAAAAACTTTATCTTTTAAAACTATTTCATAGGTAGTTAAGATGGCATTAAATTTTATTCTTCTATTTGATTTAAAAAACCATTCATGTTCTCTAATTATGTCTCTTGATGTAATATCTCCTAGATAAGTCACAACATTAATTTGAGGTGCCCATTGAGCAAATTCTCTCTGCCAAGCTGCCATTGTAGACAGGGGGACGACAATAAGGAATGGACCATAAAGACTATGAGCTTCAAATAAATAGGACAGAAAACAGATAGTTTGAATAGTTTTTCCTAACCCCATCTCATCTGCCAAGATAACTGAAACAAATTAAAAAAAAAAAACAATAATTATTTATTAAATTATTTTGTGTAACAAAACTACTAGACAAAACGTGCATTCAAGTACACATTTTGACTGTATATATCATGGTAATACTATATTATTATAGCTAACAAAATAATAAATAAAAAAAAAAAAAATTAAATAAAAGCTATTAGAGTTGAAATTTACCTGAATTATCTTTACACCATGAATGAACCATCCAATTTAACCCATCTAATTGATAATCACGAAGCTTTAGATTCTACAAACAAAAA
The DNA here is from genome assembly GCA_019776565.1 of Sminthurinus signatus. NCBI lineage: Eukaryota > Metazoa > Arthropoda > Collembola > Symphypleona > Katiannidae > Sminthurinus > Sminthurinus signatus. The sequence continues at coordinate 1,608 of JABASP010001124.1, read as the reverse complement.
ATTCATATAATTAGTTACACGTTAAATTACTATGTTTTATGATTAATAATTATACATGAGACATATGTTTTTTTTTCTTACTAATAATAATTATAGCTATACTAGATTTAGATTTATACCTAAACATAAACTATAAAAAATAACATAATGATGTTTTATACTTACAGGTGATTCACTGGCCATATATTTTGGTTGTGACTTTATTTGAGTAAATTTAGGTCTTGAACGTAGACTTTTGGCGGAAGTAGTTGGAGTACAAGTTGAAGCATCTCGTTTTTTAAAGATTTCAATAACCTCAGGATTTTTTTTTCGTATTAAAGCACCACTTTCCCAGGTAGCATCAGCATAAGGTAAACATTCCCATTTAACATAAAACTCCTGTTGACCATCAGAACCTTTATTTTCAGCTATAGTAGTTGTAAAAAAAAGCAAACAAACAAAAAATAATAAATAATAAGAAAACATACTTTAGAATGTCTTTTTCATGTTGCTATTATGTAATTTCTTTTGTTGACCAACCACATGAATACATAATATTATGTACAATGTGAATTTTATGTATTTTATTCAAAAAATAACATACTTATAAATAACTTGAAAATATTAACTACATACCAATTATTCGCTCAACATTTGTATATGATTTGACTAACTCCTGCTGAAGCTCTAATTGACATTCATAATATTCTATATCTTCAGGATTAGCTTTACTTCTCCATCTGGAAAGATCATCCTCTTTCTATAAAAAAAAATTTATATAAATAAAATCCCACATACATTAGAATTTACATCAATTTTGTTTTCCTATTTAATACAATACACACTGTTCCATTTCATTTGTATACTATTTAAGTACATGCCATGTACATTTATATACAACTTTAATACTTAAAAATATCATATAATTATATAAATAGCAATCAATTGTAATAATACCAATAACAAAACAAAATTACTTACTTTACAGTAATTATCAAGTTTTTTCAATCCTTTAACTTTCATTTCTTGTAAGGTTTCTAAAGATTCCCAAGTATTATGGAGATGAGACCATCCTTGCCACTTAATTAAAAATTGCCTTTCTTCCTCAGCATCTTCCAATGCTTTTGAAAGATTGGGATCTCCTTTCTCCTCAACAGCATAACATGTAGTTGTACTTCCAGTGGCTATTAAAAACAAAATATTTAAGACAAACAAATTTAAGTTATTATTTCTACTAATTACATACATAAAATCTTTTGTACATAATCATATCCTACACAAAAGATATAAACAAAATGCACAGCATATATATTATAATTAAAAAAGAAACAAAGCATGGTAACATTAGTTATTTTATATCATTGTTTTTGGTTTATATCATACGTTCTATTGTTTTTCTTTTTTTATTTACCTCCTTTCTTTCCAATACGATGGTCCATAACTCTTTCAATTGTTTCTACATGTTCTTCTTCCTTTTCAGGAACACCATTTTCTTTTCCGTCTCCTCGACTGCCATCATCATCACTCAAAAAGTCATTCTCATCTTCCTCACTGTCATTTTCTTTGTAACTAACGACGTTGGCCCCTCGTTTTCGTACAATCCTGTAAATTTAATAAAACTTTTCCATT
>JABASP010001123.1:0-33894 GCA_019776565.1 Sminthurinus signatus | reverse complement strand
AAGTAGAATAAAAAGTGTCCGAGACATTGATATGACCAATTTCATTGACTCAAAACTCAAAACCACAAGTTTACACCAATTGTTTTTGTAAGTGTGAGACAAAAAAGAAATCATGATGAATTGAACTGATGGAAATCTGATGTTTTATGACAAAAAAAGTTTCTAATTACTTCTAAAAGAGGAAAAATAGAGATAAAGAAATAATTAGTCAGGATTTTCCATAACCCACAACACGAGTTGAATAAGGGAAAAAGTTTATTATTTTATTCAAAAGTATAATCAAGACTCAAGACTCATTAAAATGCTTTACATTGTGCATGACAAAAAAATGAAGAGTTTGTGACAATAATTTTAAAAGTAAAAGATTTTCAGTAGCTTTGTCTTTATTGACTTTGTAGCCCACAAGTATGAGATTCGGGGAGACATAAAAGTCCCAAAAGACAATCTTTGGAAGTTCTACACTGAGCACAAACGCCTCCATTTGAACTGCCAGTGTTGACACAGTATAAAAGTCCGAGTTGTCGGTAATTGTCACTGGATTGACACTGAGCGTCCGTTGTACAGCCGACGCATGTATTTGTGCTCTTTTGACAGAGTTGACCCGTCGTCCCATTTGGATTCCGTCCATAACAATCAAATTCAAATACACACTCTAAACAGCTACCACAGCCAATGTGACAAAATCCAGAGCCGCCATTCGGAAGTGGACAAGTCCCATACCCTTCACCAACTCTATCAGTACACTCCAAATCTGAAGAAGTTACCTAAAATTATAGTTAAATCAACAAACAAAGAATAATCAATTTTTTCCTCCAAATGTAAATTGCCAAGCTCGTAAATACATTATTAAAAAATGTGTGGTATAAAATATAATACTATCTATTTAAAATGAATGAAATTACTTACAGGACAAAATTTGTTTTCACAGTCCAATTTTGAATTTGGTTCCATAGTTGGCCGGCACAAATTGTTGATGGCTCTACAAGCAGCTTTACTCTCCTCAACAGTCTCAAATTTCGTAGACCTACACATTTTGGTGTGTAGATTTTTCAGGTGATTCAAAGTCAAGGGATTGCAAATGGATGGAAACTTTTGTATGGAATTTTGAATTTCCTCTTCACTCCTTTCAAAGCTCAGGGAATTCCCTTGAACATTATTGGTTGACAATGAGAATGTCAAGTAGAAGCTCAGTTGGGTCAAAAATACAAAGAGTAGAAATGTTTTCATGATGATTATGAAGAGAAATAAAGTAGAAAAGAAATAAATAAAAAGTAACTTTAAAATTCACAAAAAGAGAAGAACAGAGAAATGAGAAGGGAGTAACAGAAAAGTGGAGAATGAAGAGACGAGAGGAATATGCTTTGTGCTTTGTGTGTAAATTATTTAGTAAGAAGAGAGGACAAACTTGATTGTACATTTTCGTTTATAAATACACAGATAACTGGAAGACAAACAGAGAACAGAGATAAATACACACACATTATAATCATCCTACAAAATCCAGAATGTTGACTCTGAGACCTTGAGAAATGTCTTGCTTATACGGACAAAAAAAACTGTCATCCATCATCCAGCATCCAGTATCCAGTATGCAACACACAACACAACACAACTTAACTTTTATTTTTTGTGCCTCCTCCAATTTGACATCATCAACTATCAACTTAATGTACAAATCATGTAGATTTACTATTTAAAACTTTGTCTCAATCCTCAATCTCATAGTTCATAGTCCATAGTGTTACCATCTCATGCCAAACCCCATTAAGGAAGAAATAAAAAACAGACACTCAAAATGTAAATGAAATAATATTTTTGTTTCCATGGCTTTGAAACTGTTTCATTTTCATAATGTAGTAAACATTTCATACACATCACACAAGTTTGAGTATAATAACAATTATTGTATTTATATAAATGTCATTCCTTATTATTCCTTATTATTTAGTTAGTAAAGAATACAGTATCTAGGATCTAGGATTTTGGACAATGGCAAATGGAAGATGTGCACTTTGTGACAACTTGTGTTGTCTGACACTTCTTGCCATTTTTCTATCTCCAATAGCAGTCTACATTGTTCGTGGGGCTGAAACAGATTTCGCTCTTAATCTACTCCTTTTCATTTTTGGACTCGGATGGATTCATGCCCTTGTAATTGTGTGCAGTGAGGACCGAAAAGGACAATAAACTATAAAAATGCTCAAACCATCATGAGTCATGAGATTGAGAATAACTGTAAGAAAATCTAACATAGACAAACAATCCAATCAAACCATATTTTTGTAATGCAGATTTTGACCATGTATCTCTTTCCGTCTTTAGTTTGGATTTTTAAAAGGTGCATCCAATACAATATCCAATATTTGATCGGGTACTCTGAAAACTCTTCAAGTTTAAATACAAAAATGTCAAAGGAAAAATTCACCAGTCACAATGTTTTGAATTTAGAAGATTTTGTGAAGAAAACTTAAATGTTTTAATTTTTTGCCATCAAAATTGTAATAAATATCACGCTAGTAATTTTGAATGTTGCATTTAAAATGATTGTATTTGACATTTATTCACTGGACACTGGACTATTCAAGTGGCCCAATGAAAGGTCCAGGTCGATCATCCCACCGTTGAAAGACGGCTTCGGATCTCCCAGCTGAAATTTGAAGTTGATTTCCTCCTCTTTTCATAACGACAGAATCCGGATTGTTTTTCATGAGGAAATCTGTCATTCTTTTCTCAAAAATCCTCCAGTCATCCTCCATGGGAACATCCGTACATTTTTTAAGTGAACCTGCTAAAATTATCCAAGAAACTTCTGTCCTCTCCACTGAAAATCGAAAGACGTTCCTCACCACAAAATCAACTTCATACTGATTAATTTTCTCGGGTATTGCTATCAAACTGAGAGTTGCTTCAAATTTCTCATTCCTAAAGTTCTTCTCATCACCCTCTGCAATACCAATCAATGAATAATAATTATGAAAATTAATTATTAATAAATAAAATAATGCTACAGAATTTAAAATTTAAAATGTAAAATCTGTTTTAAGATTTTAAGCCTTAAGATATTTTGTAGATTTTCAAGTAACCTAGACGAATCGCAGTGTTTAGCCAGTCCCCCTCGAGCCTTTCATTAGGAATTTTGTTTGTAATCTCCTCTTTTATAAAGGGGCCAGCAGTTCCTCCATACTCATCAAATTGTACAGCAGGGTAAAATCCGGAACGGAAAGAGGATGGAGCTGGACAGTCAAAAGCCAATCCGAGTGGGAAATTATTAATCCAGTAGTAGATTTTTAATCGAGGTCGCTCAGTAAATGAGACGAGCATCCGAATTGTACAGTTTGATTCAATCGCTGGACCCCAATCACTCAAAACAAGACGTCTTCCATTTGACAAGTGTTGGCCGTAGAAAAGTCCAGTGGTATCATGATTCGTCTTGAGTCTCTTTTCACTTGATATCCCAACACGAGGCCATGAATTTAAGTCTAAACATGGAAATTTAATGGACCACATGTGCTCCCCCTTTTGTAGAATCGGCGGACCGTCCACCCAAATTGCAGTCAGGCTGAGGTACTCTGAACAATTTGAGTAAAAACTGATTATATCGCCTTCGATCTGGGCGTATGCTGTGTCTCTTGTTCGCCATCTTGCTAAAATTCACAGAATGAAAATTGAAAATGTACTAGAAAAGTTCTAAAAAAGTTCTTAGGAAGAGAGCAGGATAAGTATTTTTATTTTTATTTAAATTTTTCCGCTCACATGGTAGACTGCAGCAAATTTGAAAACCGGTTAAGTTTGAACAACAGGGTTCTGCCTCTTTCAATTTTTTACGTCCTGTGAAATCAAAAACTGATTTTTACACGTTTCTGGAACTATTCGAATTCAAAATTTGTGTCACGGTTTTGTAGGGAATAAAGTTGAACAATTTTAAAAACAAGTAAAAATCTATTTACCCCATTTACTTCGAATTCGACGAAGAGCCATGAACAAATTGAATTCATTCACAAAGAATTTTGTGTCAGTTTACTTTTGATTTTGAATTCGATTTAGATGTGCACTGTTTTTTCAGCAATATATTATGTTTGATGTGTTTACGTCAGGAAAAGACTGCATTGTTGATGCACTTTTAAAAATTTTGTTCGAAGAGATGAAAGCTGAATATTAATCAATTTTCTATAGTAACACCTCAGTTGAGCTCATTTTTCAAAAGTATACACATCACAAATGAAACAAAAAGGTAATTTTTGTAGAAAATAATTTGCACTGTTCAGTTTTATTTCTCAATTCTCAATAAATACATTTTTGGCAGTGTTTTTTGTACTTGACGGATTAACAAAAAACTTGGTAAAAATCTTAGTTTCTAATGAATATTCATGCGATTTGAGTTTCAATTTCAGCTGTAACAGCGGCATTGACTTTGGTACTGTCATTTTCAGTCTCATTAGTTTCGTCATTAACTTCGATGTTTTCGTTTGGGAGGTGAAAAAAACACTGAAAAATTCTGTATCAAAAAAATACCAACAAAAAATTAATTAAAATATGAAGCCTTAATAAAACCAGTAATAATAAAATTATTTTTTTTTACAAAAGTCACATGAATATTTTAGCTCTTTTAGATTTTACTAAAAAAAAATACTTACAAGAAAATGACAAGACTGGGAATAGTTAATCCAAGAGAGACTAGGAAAAATGTTCCAGCAAAAGCGGTGAGCGTCCATCGGAAAATGGCAGCATAGAGGGGGTCCGCAGAGAGCCTAGACAAGGATTCCAGAGTGCCCACCCAAGAGTTGATCCTACCAATTTCATCCTTTGGCACAATTTTACTAATCATGGAGGTCGTGGCAATGTGAATCCCACCATGAACTAAATTTACCACTGGGGCCAAATACATCATCCAGTCTCTTTCCCGCGTTGCAAAGGTGAAGATTAAATTCCCACTAGAAAAGAAAAGCTTGGGATTTAGTTTGTAAATTTTGAAACTCGCATAGTACTATCTATCTATTGTCTTTTATCTTCTGTAGAGCTTACCAAATTTGGCTAATACACGCAAGTAAACCCAGAAGAGGATCACCCACGCCCAATACTTTTACGAGTAAGCCCAAGGATATCAGACTCCCAAAGAAAGAAATAATGGCTTTGAATGCCCCAAAATATCCGTATCGGGATGTAGACCACCCAAGTTGCTTGTATGCAAACTGCTGCATCACACTTTGCTCTCCTGAGAAAATTTAATCAGAAAAAGCTCTTTAATTTTACACCTTCAACAGTAAACAAATCATATACTATTATTATATTATTTTTCATTATTCCTTTAAATTTCAAAAGTACCTTGGACTGCCGCCATAATAGAAACTAGAGCAACAACTAACAGCAGCAACTGAAGCCTTGCTTGTCCTTCCCTCTTTTTTAAAAATGTTCGACCAGACTCCACCACATTTTTGAAGTTGAAGAAATCTTTGATTCTTTTCGTTTGTACTTTTTTGTTAATTACACAACTTGCTTCTTGCTCCTCTTGATTTCTCACGTTCTCATTTTGATTTTGATTTTGAACTTGAAGAAACTTTCCATTTGTATTTTGAATGAAAAGGAGTGTGTATACAAAAGCAATGAGGTCAAATCCACCCGCAACGAGGAAAATGTTCAAGTAGCTTAATCTGCTCTTCAAAAAGGCACCCAAAATATTGCCAATGCTCATAGCAAAGGTAAACACGACCATCACAATCCCAGTCTTCATCGTCCTTTCTCTGACAGTCGTCGTATCCGTGACAAAACTATGCATCGCCATACTGAACACAGTTCTACCTCCCGTTAAACTCCCGGGAAGTGAAGAAACCAAGGCAATGGTAGATGCGGATACTGACAAATTTATTGAGATGAGGATCATTCCAAGATCCCGAATAACAACACCACACAAAACTACAAGCATAGGAAGTTTTCTCCCGTGGATGTCACTCCAAGCCCCGAAACAGAGAGCCAAAATGATTGGGAAGGAATTTTCAATGATTTGACGCCAAATATTTATATCTGCTACAATTTCCGCTGAACCATCATCCCGCGTGTGGTTTCTATTGTAAAATACATGTAAAAATGTATCATTGCTGTAATCTGTAATAACCTTTTTTTTGTCAAGTATAATTTTTTAATTTAATATTTTATGAAAATGATATCGTGTACTTACTTTTTACAGTATGAAATCTCCTTGTGTTGGTCAATGGTACAGGCTTGATAATACAAAAGATCTGTGATGATAATGTGAGTCATCATGACTCCCATCATGTGGAGTAAAATCACTGGCTCTATATTTATAATACAACGGAGGTCTTTAAATTTCCACAACCATTTCAATCTCCTTGACCGCCCTTCCATTTTTACACCGAGCAAAACAAACAAAACAGAGAACAGAGGCCAGGAAACTGTAACTTGTGAATGAAGTCAACCCGGTGCAACTCAACTCTAGTCAACTATAAATTTGAAAAAAAACTAAGGTGAAGGATTGGAAAGAGTCGAGTAAAATAAGAGGAAGAGTGTGATTTAAGATTTTAGATTTTAGATTACTAATTAGAATACTTATCATTTCTGAGAAAAATCATTAACATGAACATAAAATGGTAATTCATTCATCACTCATCGCTCATCATTCCGTGTTTGTTCTTGAGAACGTGGACGCTGTCATCATCATCTGTTTGTTTAATGTGCATTGTATATAGTACAGTTTGTACCTGTACTACTGTAAGTATTTGCCAAGTATATTATTGTGCCTGCATTATTATGTAATTATGAACAGCTAAGACATATCGTCCATCGCACATATCTATTCCCCAAAGTCACGTCATTCAATCATTATCTCTCTTTCCATTCAAGTTTGTCTAGTCCAGATGAAATACCTAGTACTTGTTGTAATAAAGTTTCCCTGACTTACACTGACATTTTCCAGTTTGCAGCTTCAAGTCGTAGCTCTTATTTAGAAGAGAGTTGTCAGTTGTCACTACTGTGAAAAAACTAATTCTTAAAAAAAGAGCAACTTTTATGCAGAAATTAAACGACAAATAGGAGATTTACAATCAGCTGAAACATTTGTGACTCAATCCAGCACTACTGTTTTTTTATGCAAATAAGAAGAAATAACTTACTTTGCTACAACAAAACAATTAGTATTTTTACTCAGGATATTATTAGCTGTTAACTTTTTCCATTGAAAACACACTAGCTATTAGCACTAGCATAAAGTATAAAGTAAAAAGATGAAGAATAATAAGAGCGTGTGCTTAACGGGTCAACACATTCATTAGAAAAAGGCAAAGATAGGAGAACTTCTTTATTTCGTCAAATATTAATAAAAACTTTCCCCGTAAAAAAAACAAGAGAGCTGATATAATATCATACAAATTTCAAAAACTTTTTAAAAGTAAAAAATAAGAAAAGTAAAATGCAACGTATTCATTTTTAATTCATAAATGAGTTGGAGCTTGAAGCTTTGTTTTCTTCTTTTCTTCTTTCCTTATGGCCATTTTGAGACTTGACCGATCCATTCCCAATGAGGCAAAAAGTTGCGGAGTTTGATGTTACAAGAGTCTCCAGGTTTGCAATCGACTTCGTCTCCTCTACATGTAAATAGGAAGACGTATTTACACTTACATCTCTTTCCAGGTGTTTCAGGTGCTTTAGAAACTATACAGCCACCGGGACGGTGCGTACACTCACAGTCCGCCATCACACTTTCTATAAATTATAAATACCACAAACGTTTTTAAAATTAGCTATTACTTTTACATTTTACATGTACTTTTAAGATTGAAACATTATTAGGTAGTCTGTTTAATTGAATAATAATTATTATTGATTTAAATAATAAAACGTGTAATTACCAGAAAGAAGAGCCGAAACGACCAAGAGAGCGAATGTCAAGTAGATAATTTTTCGCTGCATTTTTTGGACTTATTGAATAAAAGTAAAAAATAAAAAAAAACGAGAAAATGATGAAAGTTGGAATGAATAGAGAAGTTAAAGAAGAACAATAACTATAATATATTCTAAAATGTGTGAAATTTAGAGTTGTAGAATGGAAAATGGAGAACAAAATAAGAAATGGACTGGAACAAAGGGGAATTCTAAGGGGAATGGAGAAAGAGAATGGAAAATAGAGAATGTGATGGAATGTACTTGGAATACGACGGAGGAAATTCATAATCTAAAAAAAAACTAAAGGGAATAAACAGGAGATAATCCTTAAACAAATAATCTGTTAAAAATAGTACAAAGTTCATGAAAAGGAGATTAAACAAAACTTACTGTCTTCTTTTTTTTCTACGCTTTGGTTTATTTTATTTCGTTTCTCATTTCTTGGTTTATTATTTTTCACAAATATTAAATTGAAATATTATACACTCATAAATTTACTATTTACTGTTGACTGTTTACTGTTTACTGCGCAGCTGGATACTGAATATTACAAATATGATGTTGATGTATAACACGTATCTTGGATTCAATGTGAATGAACTGAAGCTGAATCTAATATCTAAACCTGTACATTTTTCTTGTGGAAAAACTCATTTTCAAACTTGGTCATTGGTCAGGACTTGAACTTGAACTTGAACAGTTTACATAGAATGCTTGAATTTTAACCTCATCTCCGCGTACTATTCTTCCCAGAACCAGTACAGCACAAGCTCCCGCATTTCAAATAGCCCCCACATTCCACAAAACCACAGTAGCAACGATCACCATAACATTTTACCATTTCCGTCCGTTTTTCGAAACATTGTGTTATGCTGTCATCTACATCCTCACACAATTCACAATTAATTCCAACCTTGGCACATTTATTTGCAAGAGCAGCATTTGCTGGACTTTCTCCTTTTCTACAGCCGCTACTCAAGTCACATTGGCAGTCATATCCAGCTGTTCATTTGAAATTTTGAATTTTAGAGAGTAAAAATTAAAAATGCTTTTTATTGTTATTGTTATTTTCTTCATTTTTATATTGATGAAAAAGATGTGAAAATGAAAAGGTAATTATTTAAAATACATGCAATGAGGAAAGTATTTAGTAATTAGTAATCTTATGAGCATACAAATGGAAGTGAACACGAAGTAGAGTGCAACACTGAACCCAATTATAGCCAGTAGTGTAAATACACCACAAACACTCCAAGTGACAATACAACAACACTTTGTAAAGCCACAACAACACTCTTTTGGATTCTTTTGAACTATTGGAAGTGGTTGTGGTTGTGGTGGAGGTAGCTGGATGAAAATTTGACTTGCGGGTGCCGGAGAATTTCCTACTGTTTGTGTTTCCGAGTAGGAAGGAGGTGGGACATTTTCCTGTTCAGTATAAGAACCTCCTCGTCCTGGTGATTTACTCATTTTAGTACTTATAATTAAAAACTTGGTATCATTATATTGCAGTACATATTATAAAAATAATAATAATACTAGGTAATGTTCGAGAATTTGATACAAATGAAAAGACTGAAGATTGAAGCTAAAGAAAATCAAAATAATATAATAGAAAAAACAAAACCATGGAAAAAGTATTTGTTTTGTAGAGTTCAGTGACACATGAAAAATGTTTAAAAAAAGATGTTTAAACATTGATCATGTTTTTTTAAGAAAATGAACAGGAATAATTACCATGGAAACTGATTTGACATCTCTAAATTTTTAAGTTCATTTTCTCATCGATTGAGTTTTTAGTCATATTATGCGTTTAAAATACTTATAAAGGAGCTTTTAATGCTCCCAGTTTCAATGTGTATTTACTATTTACTACATGCTACCAAAAACCATCACTCCTGGTAAAATGAAGGAGAATTTAGTGAATTGGAAATTTATCCAAGCCAAACCAAACCAAACCCTGGTTATGTAACGATTCATAATTCATTCCATAGTCCACATTTTGTATTAACTATTAAATGGTACATGTGTATTTTGGTAAATAAATAATAAAGTAAAATATAATAAATGCATGTACACATTACACATGACATGCAGACAACAGAGATAAGAGGAAAGTTCTAGATTCTAGATTTTAGATTCTAGACTTGTACAATATATAGCATATTACACAATCTACATCAAGAATTCTATGTACAATGTTCAGTGAACCTTTGTACATGAGGACTCGTTTCTCGTTCATCGTTCACATTACGATAATCTATTTGCTTGCTTGTATTTGTCCTGGCTGGCTGGAGAGAGACAGAGAGAGAGAGAAAGAGAGAGAGCTAGGTAAGTGCAAAATAAACAAAGTGGAGAAACATCTATAATCAAAATGAACTGTCATATATTGTCCACTGTATCAACAACATGAAAAATATCGATCATCATTTCAGCCTAAATCAAATGACGACAACATGATAACGACAACGACAACGAAAATGAAAACGTGTACGACAACGACAATGACAATGACAACGACAACGAGGCCCAGGACGACCGTGTAAATAGTAAATATAGTAAAGTACAAAGTTGTGGTATAGAAAATAAAGGGAAAATACAAAATACAAATATAAAGTATAAAGTATACAATATGACATATGACCAAAGTACAAAGGGCTCGGTGCTCGTGCTTATGGGAATTGCAAATTGCGAATAATAAATGTACATATTATGTATAATACTCAGTGACTGAGCCATTATACTCTACATAATATATATTGTACACAATACATTATACATTATCTTCTGCACAAGTACATTACGCTACGTTACGTACTTATAATACAAGTATGTGTGTTGCGTGTGTTACATCATGATAGGAGAACGTGAGGGAGATTGGCACACTCATAATCGTTCCACACTCAACTCTCAACTCGAAGAGAGAAGAGAGAAGACAGAGAAGAGGAGTGAGCGAAAAGAGAAAAGAGACGACGAGGATGACGACGACTGATGATGGCCTTGAATTTTTATACTGTACTTATTGTAGATTGTAGTATCTAGAAACTAGAATCTAGAATCTAGTACATATTATTGTAGTTTCTCTCCGTTATTTAGTTGGTGGTCTATTTTCATCCTCAGTCTTCAGGCTTCAGTCCTCAATAGAGAGTTGAGAATTGAGAATCCATAACGCAGTATCAATATGTAATATGTAGATTCTAGATTCTAGATTGTCGGGAATAAAGAACAAGCAATGCAATGAATACTAATTCTCTCTCCAAAGAGTAGACAAGTGTAGAATGTAGAATGTAGAGTGTATGCGTAAATGTGTGGATACTGGATACGAGATAATAGATAATAGTGAGTATTGAGTATGTGTCATGTGTACAGTGTATAGGCATGATACTTGTTACTTGCTACGTGTGTCATGTGTGGTGTGTAGGATTATGTGCAAAGAGAGAAGAGAGCATTCCTACAAAATACTCTAGCATCTAGTATCTAGTACCAACCACAATTCACAATTCACAGTTCACACTCCTTGCTACTTTTTTTGCTTTGCTTTAGTTTAGTTTAGTTTAGCACGCAAAGAAAAATAGACAACTTTGCATCGTCCTCCGTTTTTCTAACTCTTTTTCCTGGTGCACAGTGTATAATGTAAAGTGTGTACTGTGTACATACGTCAAACTGCAAACTGAAAATTTGCAAGTCTCATCTCTCCTCTCTCTCTCTCTCTCTCTCATTCACAACTCACAGCACAAAATACAAAATACAACAATTTTTAATATACGCAGTTAGTTATTTTTTGCATCACCTTGTAAATACAAAACACAAGTACATAGATACTAGGATACTATAGGCTCATAAATATTGCGAAATCCAGTATGCATTATGCAGAGAATGTGAGATTTGATAAACAAGTGGAAGAGTAACAAGTATCAAGTATTTTTAACTATAGCTTTGCAAAACTACAAACCTTACTCAATAATAATGTTTATTTAGAATTTAGAAACAAAAGTCACCAGTTTTCCGCTGTGTTTACACACACACACACACACCCACAAACACACAAATAGAGTGTAGTTAGTAGTTACATTGTGTATATTTTGTAGCGACAGAAAAAGTGAAAGACTCGGTAATGAATTGTGTTGTGTGTTCTGGACCTCTGTGTGGAAGTGCAGTGCGGATTGATCAAAACACTTGTCACAGTCATCTAGCTCATGAGGAATGTATGGAAAGGCGAGGGAATGCCTGGAGAAATCCACAAGGAGGGGGGCCTCAAAGAGTTGGCTTTGAATGTCCAACTTGTGGAGCCCTATCTCTCAATTATGTACCAGCTACTGGTCAGTTTTTTTTAATTAAATCAATGATATATTATTTATTATTCATTATATAGTTGAATGAATTAAAAATTATTTGAAAGAAAAGTTTGATAAAAGTTAAAAAAGACTGGTTGGTTTTTTATTTTCAAAATTTCCTAAAGTAGGAGGAAGTCTCGGTGATTTGTGGTGGTATCCAATAACTAGTGAAAATATCAATGGTCCTGTGCCGCCAGGTGAGTGTTGCCGTTTTTTAAATTTAAAATTTAAATGAACTTGATTTTATTTGACTTACATTTTTAGGCTTATATGATTGAAAATTTTCTTTACTCACTCAGGTGCGGTTCGGGCGGGAAAGGAATCCTGTGGTTTTGAAGTATATGTAGCTCGAGTTCGATTGAGAGGTGATCTCGTCCCTGGTTAGTGAATATTAAATATTAAATTATATAAAGTAAAGAATAAATATTGCCTGTACTTTGTCTCAACCTTTAGAATTTCAAAGTATTTTTTTCTGGAATTTTCATAAAGCTTTTTCCATGTTTAAAATGTGTATTGTTTGTTGTTTTGTTTGTTTTGGGGAACAGGAAAATGGATTCCCGCAGCTCAGTTTGCATATTTCAGTTGGGGAGGTACCGAATACAGGACAACAGAGTGCCAGGTATAAAGGTATATTCTCTCATAATCCCACATTTTGCCTACGAGCTACGAATAATATCAAATATAAAAAAGCAAGTGTCCAGTCCAATGGCAAAGAGACTTTAATACTAAATACGAAAACTCATGGTTGACTTATGTAATTATAAAAACGTTTTGTTGTTGTTCAGGTTCTTTGTTGTGAATTGGGGGATTGTATAAAATGGCTCCCGTCCTCATTTGGAAAAATAGTAAAGAACGCTGTGATAGGTGGTTGGACAAATTATGGTGAGACACTGTACATTGGCAGAACCGAACTTGGGGATCCGCTGGAACCGGATGTCATTTCAGGAAAAATTCATCCTAGTCACAAAAGCGTCTACCTTCCGTACATGGGTACGGAGTTTATCCAAACTCACTATGATATTCTTGTGTTTGAGCACAACAAGTGAAGTGAAGATCATTGAGGGATTTAGAATTTACTGTGAAATTTCTCATCTTCGTGGATATACGTAAATATTAACCACTAAGTACATAATCAAAATAATATTGTAAACATATTAGTTATTTATTTTTAATACTGTGTTCTTTGATTTTAAGTCGGTAAACGTGTAACGTATAACGTATATACTATATACTTTGAATTATGACATGTAAATAACAATAATAAATGCAACTATTAATTATTACTAATAATTAATCAATACAATAAACAAACCTCGCTCTTACTTAATTAAATCTATATAATCATAATATAATATTTTCAGTGTTTTCTATAACCTAGCTATTTTTTACGTGTAAAGAAAGCTCAAAATGAGCCAAAAGTAAATAGTAAATATCAAGCTGATTTTATCATCATCATAATATTATGTTATGTTTATGATTTCAATGTTTAGATACGAATTAAAAATAATTAAGAATTATATCAACAAGAGTTTCTACACAAGTATTGATTGTTGATATTTTGACATGAAACAAAAGACACAAAAGATTAACAAGATGTGTTTTTTTTTTTTTTTTGGCCTCGGTCCAAATCAGCAGGTATAAAAGTTGAGAATTTTCTAACATGTGCTCATTGTTCATCTCCTCTTTTACTCTGAACCCTAAACCCTTTTGAATCTTTCAAGTTTAATTTAGTCTACTTTTTAATTTACGAATGTATACCAATTCAGTTTTATTCCTATAATATTTCCTCTTTAAATCATCCGATAAAAATACTTTATTATTTTTGAACTGAAAACTACACACACGTCACATGTGAAAGAAAAGAACAGAAAACATTCTGAGAATTCAGAAAAATGTTTTTTCACCGAATTCGTTGATTACTGATTATAAAATGCTTCACAACAGCAACACATTTACCATTTACCACATGACATAAAATTTAGTACCATTTACAAGACAAATTTTAATTAAACGTAGGCAAGTCGAAAATTTAAAAAAAAATAACTAACACCAACATCCCAATGAAGAACAGACGTCTACTAGACGACTTTAGATGAAAAATGATGTCAGCCTAACGAACGCTCTTCATTGGGATAGTACAAAACTAAATCCATCATCCATCTTTTCTATTTTCCCCCAAGTTATGGATTATTTTGTGATTTGTGGTGCTGAGGATTTTGTCTGAGATCACAAGTACACATCCCGTTTCAAAGATTGATGAAAAAGAGTATAAAGTATAAGTATGATATAATAAAGGATTCAGCTGCAGATCTGAACTTGAAATAACAGGAAAACAAAATGCTAATTTCTAATGCTAATGCTTGTACAATCTTTTTTCTTTTTCATATGGTTTTTTTATTTAAAAAATAAGAATTCAATAAATGTGTTTTTAAACAATGTGCCAGAGAATCGGGATTTTCCCCAAAATGAAGACACTGGCCCAACTCGTTACAAAAAGTCCTAAAGTGTGTAAAGGTGTAAAATAGGGATCGGAATCCACATGAAAAATCATGTCACCAAAAGAGTACATGTGAGTTTGATAACACTGCCATAGGAGAAAATGAATCCAATAAATTCCATAACATGAATTTGATAGATGCTCCAAAACATTCACACCATAGATTTTTCCACAGCGTAATATGCGGCAACGATCACTCATCATTAGCAGTAGATACACTGACATTGTTTGAAGGAAAATGATGGGATTTGAAATATCTCCGAGTTCTTCGTTTTCTCTCCAAAGTGAACTAATTTCCTCCTTTTTCGTAAAATTCTTATTGTAGAAACGAATAGTGATGAATAAAGCTGATAGAATGTAAATTAATAAAAGTCCACCAAATTTCCAAAGTTGTTTTCTTCTTGCTTGAGCTTTTGAGCACTGAGTTTGAACGTCGCCCAATTCCCCTTGATTTTGATTCTGATTTCGATCTCGGGGTAAAATAAAAAGAGAAATCTTGTTGATTTTCTCCCAATGACGATGAATCATCCCTCCGAGTAGGACATAGCCCAAAAAAGGAGGAATAAATATTCTAGTGAGTCCATCCAATCCAATAAATTTCTTTAAAATGAAGTTGACGGTCCCATTTGGGAAATTCCCCACCATCGGCACCACCCACAAAATTAATAGGATGTAAATGAGGTTGGAATCCCTGGCATTTTGAAAGGATGGTCTTAATATCGGCAAAATCAAGTGAAGAATAATTAGCTCAAAAATGAATGTGAAATGAAGTGCTCCGTTGAGGCTGAAAAATTCATGATTTTGAAAGCTCCAATTTTTTACAGTATTCAATTTATATGAAACTTGTAGATTATCTGCAATGTGGTAAATTATAGCCCAGCCCACTAGGGGAATGATAATTTTTTGATATATCCGCTGTTTTAAAAGTATCTTCAAGGATTCTTCATTTCGGTTCTTGTGGAGAAGGAGGGCGCCACAGAGCATGTAATAGACGGGGAGGCCAAATTTTGGGAGACCATAAAAGACGTAGTGACCTCGGTAGCTTTTATCATCAACGAGGACACAGGAACAGAGGATGGCCAACGTTGCCAGTATTTGAAGAAGGTAATACGACGGTTTGTACTCATCTTGCTCATTGTCACTGCTTTGTATCAACATGTTTCATTTAGCACTCCATTAGCATTTAGCAGTGAAACTTGTAAACGTTTGAAAAAGGTGTATGCCATTTGAAAACTATTATGAGAGTTACAAATTACAAAATGAAAACAAATCAATATTAAACATTATGTCGTTTCCATGTCATTATTATTATTATCATAATCGTTTAAAATGTTTCACCTGCAAAAAAAATAAATCCTTGAAATGCATTAAAACTTGAGTGTTGACTAAAAGCATCCATTAAAATGACACCACTTTGAAAACAAAGTTCTATTTACTTTTGAGTATTTATATACATAATATGGTTCAAATGAAACGTTCAAGATGGTGGCCATTAAATTAAAATGTCGCTGAAAGTGTAGAGTGTAGAGGCCTCTCAAAATGTAGCACATATATTTTTATTTCTAATATGTGGTTTTTTAAAGTTTAGAATAAAAAGAAAATTTGAATAGATATTATATTGCATTTTTTGCAAATTCAAAGCTGGAATGTACTTACTGAGGTTTTCCTTTATTTTTTCTAAACCAAAAAAAAATGAAACAAGTGATTTTGAAAATTTTGTTCCAAATTTTTATATTTGGAAAAATACTATTTAATGTCACTGGTTGTACATTGGATCCAATAACTTTAGCACAAAGCACTTCACTACAAGAAAACAGTCTAGAACAACTGACTAAAGATATTGAAAAGAGAAATTGCGCCATATTTTTTACAGAATTCCCAAATTCATCGATTCCTATTTCAACTTTTATACATAGTTTTTCTTTAGTTAAAATTCCTCTTGTAGTTTTAAACATGTTTGTTGAAAGATATGATTCCTTTGAATGGAAATCTAAACGATACAAGTCAAAATTTTCACTGAAGGCAAAATACATTCACTGCCTGGTCCATATTTCAATAACACCATGGAATTTAGTTTTAACCCCATATCCAAGTTACTATGAAATCCTACAGTTTTTTACACCCTTTCACTACAAGCAAATAAATGGAAAAGGCATTCTCGTCATCCAGTCACCATTGAACTTGATTATTACAGCAAAAACTTCAAACCAGGAATTAACCAACAATAGTAATACTAATTTCACCATCTTGGACGCTACTAATATTCAACGAGTATATTACCCACTAAGCATCTTTTTCATCATACTACAAGATAATAATAATATTCCTCAATCTCAATCCAAGTCAAAATCTTGTTCAACAACAACAGCAAAAATGGATCAAAAGTTGGAAATGAAGGAAATTCGATATCTTTGTAAAGGTTGCAACAATTTGAAGTATTTTCAGTTAGAGGTCAACTGTTCAGAAGATACCGAATCAAAATCCTGCTATGGAAAAATGATGAGCTTGTACGAGTCATCAATAACAAAACTACAAGATTATAATTTAAAAGGATCAAAGAGGTTGAAATCCAATTCAAAAGAGGTGAATGTGATCAAATCAACTGTGGATTTTTTGATTGAACCCTTTAGAAGTAAAAATGAGTCATTTTACAATACAAATTTTACTGACTTGACATATCTTTTTGTCTGTTATGTAGATGGACTGAAGGATTTTTATACAGAAGAATGGCTAGATGGGATGAATTGGTATATAGTTCGACGAACCGAATTTAAATTCATCACAGCAGATGGAGTGCGGCAACTCAAGAGTACTTTTGATATTTTTATTACACCCTTTAAATTAAATGTTTGGATTTGTGTTTTTTCTTCAACTGTTGGCTTAACTATGGTTTTTGCATGGTTGATGCGACGAAATTCAGAAATAAACATGAATGTTCATTATAATAATAATACGGGGCAACAACAACAACAAAAAAGCTGGTTCAATTTATTTAAATGTTCCACCTTATTTGTGTTGAGAATCCTGTTGGAACAACATTCAGATGCACGTAAAAGAACATTGATTTGGAGAGTTCTTGTAGGTTGTTCCTTTGCTGCTGCTTTGATTTTAACAAATAGTTATAAAAGTTATCTCAACTGTGAATTTTCCATTGGTAGTCCATTTATTACAAATTGGACGACTTGCCTCGACTTTTTTATTTCCAAAGGGTCCCCATTTTTCGTATATTATACACAAAAAGATTTTCTTTGTGAATCGGAAATAAATCAAGAGAGAAAAAGAATTCGTAATTTTTACAACTTGGACGATTCAAATCTTTCTGCAAGCTCATCAAGTTACAAAAGTCCCTTTGAACTCTTTTTAGAGCAAGAACTTGGTACACTGGGACAGAATTGTTTACTCAGTTGTATGATGAAATTCGATGCTGAGGAGCCATCATCAACTAAAGACTCGATAAATTTCCACTATTGTCTTAAAATTTTGGAGGTTTGTCGTGACTACTATCGTTTTGCTGTAATTTTCAGTCAGAGAAGCATCACATGTACAGAAAACCTTCCAGAAATCATCAAACATCATCTGAGTACACCAAACCAAAAAACAGTGTTTATGACAACAACTGAAGATTTTTCATTTTACTGGTCATTTTTTCGAGCAGAGATGAAACGAAATCCTGAGGTTACATTTGCCCACAATGGAAAAACTCATGACCAGTCCTTTACAAAACGGGTTGGATATGGAATTAAACCAGGCCTTGACATTTTTCAACCAGATTTAATGGATAAAAGAATGCTAATTCTTCTATCCAGTGGAATTTATTTAGAATGGACAAAGTTGGAAAACTTGCAAAAAAAAGTTCATATAAATGATAATGATGGGGATTATTATTCCAACACCGTTCACAGTTTATCCTTTCAACATTCCGATATTCATTTGATTTTCTTTGTTTTATTTTTAGGTTTAGTCATTGATACTGTTGTTTTTGTGCTTGAACATGTACAACGCTTAAAAACGGGGGACTATAATATTAAATATTAAATGTGTACAAATAAATCATATATAAACAAAAGTATGTATATGTATAAGTAAGTATTATTGGAAAGCTAAAAACATTTTTACATATATATATACGGAAGCTAAGAAGTACATTTAGTATTTTAAAACCATGACGTACCAGTCTCTTTTATTTACTTTAAAAGTAATAAAATATAAAGTAAACTGTGTAGGCATTTTTGTGTGTACGAAAAAACAATAAAAAAGCATTTCCGTCTCTTTGTCGCCGTGTGTTAGAGATTGCCTTGTTCTGGGAAAAAAACTCGACACAGATTCAAAATTCAAACCCATCAAAATATTTCCAGAATCCAGAATTTTCAGATTGTGTGATTGTTAAAGTTTAATTGAGCTTTTTAATTATAATATATTTTATTTATTTTTGTACAAATGACCACGTTTCGTGTGTGTCGGTGTGTTGTTTGTGACACAAAGTTTAAATGTGTATCCTTTTCTCACGATCAAAATGACACAACAGAGCCAACTCAAGGTCCGGACGATGACAATGGACAAGATGACAACCCATCAAATGACCAAGACTCAAGAATTAATAAAAATAAATTATTATGGGAGAATTTCTCATCATTTTTCTGCCTCAGTCATCATCTATTCACCTCACCTGACCCGAATGACCCAACAAAAGAAATATCCATTCTTCCCTTTTGTGAGGAATGTACAAGGACTGTAGTTAAATTAAGTAATTTGTACAAACAACTTGGGTTGATTCAGAGTGAAATTTCAACAACAATCGGTCACCTTTCATGGACAGTTATAAAAACTACAACAAATTCAACAACAACAATAGAAGATCAAAATAATCTTGATCCTGAAATTAAAGTAAATTTACAAAATGAGGAGAATAGAGAAATACACACAAATATTGATAATGATAATGAGTCAATTATAAATATTAATGAAGACTTAAATGAAGACCCTGAAATAGCTAATATTGTTAAACATGTGAGGCAACTCATTTGTGATCGTAAGTTTTTATTTTTATAATGATAATTGATAATTATTCAAAATTCAAACATTACTATACGTTTACTTATGTACTAAAACTATAATATTGCATTATTACTTTTATATATTTTACAATACAGGTTATAATGTTTAAAACATGTCAAAAAAAACTGATATCCACTTATTTGACGTTTTTATTTTATTTATTTGTAGAATTCTCTCCACAAGTAACATTAAATGACTCAGTTAAATCACTTCAACGTAAACAAGTATTAAAACGCCGACGAAATCTTAAAAAGGAACGGGATAGAAAAAAACGAATTGAACAACGGAAACAGCGTAAACAAGTAGCAAAAGAGAAAAAATCAAAAAAACTTATAAAACCATTACCAGCTCTCATCAAAATAAAAACAGAACACAAATCAAAATCGGATGATGATTTTGAAGTAATTGATGATAATAATCAAGAAGAAGATATTATCCATGATGATGAGCCATCCTCTCCACAAAGTGTACATAATATAAATAGTAATTTGGACGATATTAGAGACGGTAATTATGATTCCTTTGATGAATACTTTAATGATGATACCAATACCACAATTGATACCACCACTAAGAAAAAAGGCACAGATGACAAAAATCCTAGTGACCAAGATAACAAGAGGAAAAGACCAAAAAGAAAAGCTGCATTAAAAATTTCAGCAAAAAAACAAAAAAGAGTGAAAAAGGAAAAAATATTAGCAATAGAGAATGAGATTGAAAGTATTTCAGATTTAGAAGAAGATGACGACGAAGAAGTCGTTGTAGAAGAAGATGAAGATTTTAATCCTGAGGTAGAACGGAAACAAATGCGGAAAGAAAGAAAGATGAGACCTTCAGGTAAATAAAATAAAATAAAATTGATTTAATTTTAAAATGTATAGCATATTATTAGATATGTTAAATAAGTATAAAATTTTAGTATTGTATACTTATGCATATTATAATTTATAATAAGTAATATCACATTGACTTTGTATAATATAACAGAGATAAGACTGACGAGCAAAAAGAAGAAGAAGAAGCCACCGAAAGGACCCGAATACATATGTACTTATGCATTAGTTTCTTTAATTATTGTATTAACAATAACTAATGCTTTAATGCTCAAAAATAAAAAAATAAGTAGTAACTGTAATATTGTTGTTTTTGTTTTTATCCTGTTTTTGTTTTTTTTTTGTAGCATTCCAACAAATAGTTTTACAAGATGAAGAAATTTCTTCTGGTCAATTTATGTTGGGGGGAAAATATCCATATGAAAAGACTGACGATGGGGATTTTACATGTAAAGTTGGTGAATGTATATTCTCAGCCAAAGTACAAAAGGATATTCACAGTCATTTGTATCATATGCACAACGAACGTAAGTTTTATATAATATATTATTATTTGTCTAGGAAGTAATAAATTATGATGTTAGTTTTATTTCATGAGTAGTAAACTTTTTCTTCTTGTTTTTTGTATTAAGATTTGTTATTTAATTTGTTTTTTATACAATATGATGTGATTTTTTAGAGAGGTTCCCATGTCAAGATTGTAAAAAGTCTTACGAGACTGAAAACAAGTTGAATAACCATGTCTGTCGACCACAATCAAAGACAAGAAGGATGTATAAAGTTGTACGAAGAGATGATGGTTCATTTGTCTACCATGAGAAATGGTTTTTCTACAAGGTTGGAGAACTGTTTCAATGTGGAACATGCAATGCTTTCAAAGCTAAATTGAATTCAATGGGAACTCACATTAGAGAACATCACATTGGTAATTGAAATATTATATACATTACTTATTACTTGTATTATATGCATTCTGATTTAGTTAAGTAATATATGAGTTACATGTTTTCTTTCTAAATTGAAACATTTTAGAACCTGATAGGTATAAATGTCCACATCCAAACTGTGACAATGCGTAAGTTTTGCATTAATTACAAATTATTACTTTATTTATTTTATTTAAAAAAAAAACAGAACATGTACGTTTTAAGTAAAGTTGTACCCTGTTCATAATAATATATCTATTATAGGAGTAAAAACAAGGCTCTTCTTTAATATTCTGTGAATCATTTTTTATTTTTATTTTTGAAGGTATGGAAATAGGAAAAGCTTCATATGTCATACTGCTCTTCATTTACCAGACCGAGACTTTTTATGTGAAGAATGCTCAATGAGGTAAATTAAATGTACTTAGTTATTGTTGTTATCGTGTAGTATAATATGTATTTTGTTTTACTCTGTGTATTTATTATTCCTAATAATAGTAATGTATAAATATTTATGAATGTTTTTTGAATATGTTTTTTTTCTATATAAAAGTTTCAAGAGTGCCTCTAATCTACAAAGACACAAATTAGTTCATTCCTCTAAAATGTTTGAGTGTAATGTCTGCCATAAAAAGGTGAGGAATCTTAATAATACTAGTGATTTTTTATTTATTTTTATCATTTCTATAAAATGATTATTATCATTAATCTATAATATGATTATATTGCTGGTCATTTATCTATTTTATGACAATTTCTTTTTAAAACAAAAAGTACATGTATGCTGAGGGCTTAAATCGCCATAGGAGGGAACAGGGTCATTTATCTGAACAAGTATTAGCTGCAAGGCTTGCAATAACAGCCCCTTCAGTTGATTCTCCTTCTGAACTTGATCTGAGTATTACTTCAGCTTCAAATTCAGCTGTGGTTCCAATTTCAGATTCACAATCCACTCTCACACCAGTGTCCACCAGTTTCATTGCGAATCTCGTCTGTCCAAGTTGTACCATTCCACAGGAAAATGCTAAAAAGTTCAACATTCACATTTCCTTTTGTGGAAAGCCTAAAAAATATTTGTGTGATTTTTGTTCCAAGGTAAGAAAATAGTTATTTATATTGGTTTGTTCTCTACCTTTACAATCTATAATTTAATAAATAGATAACTCGTTCAATATATAGAATTTACAATAATAATTAATAATTATTGTTCTCAATTTTCAATATTTAATTTTCTCTTTAAAGGGTTTTCATGTCAAGTCTTATCTCCAACGTCATATTACTCGTTATCATGGTGATGGTGGTAGCAGTGAGCCTGTGGAGAAACAAACGAGAAGGAAGAGATCTGATTACCAAGATAATAATATTACAACAATTAGCACTACTACTACTACTCCAACTTCAAATTATCAATTTCAGCAACAGAATCAACAGCAACCGTTACCAGAACAAGAACAACAAGCACTACAACTACTTCGTGGTCAAGAGAATGTACAAATTCATGTATCCGAATTCCTCACAAATACTGCATTCTTTACTCAACTTCCCCATGAACGAATCTTCAATTAATGAAATTTTCTTTGAGACAGTATTCATTCCATTCAACTTTTTACTTGCTCCACAAGTACATTTTACAATTTATTATAATTTTTTCTTGTTATAAGCTATGAACTATAAACTATAAAATAACCATTGTAACATTAATACAAAGTACGTCAAGTAAGTAGGTAAAAAAAAGTTATACAACTATATAATATTGAAAAGTGAAAATAAACCAAATTATGTAAAATGAATGTCATGTTTTATGCTCCATTTCATGTATTATATATTTATACACTGGGACTTGATACACGAAGAGTACATGAAGAGTTCTTAATACTTTTTCTACGACGGTGTTTCTTTACAATATTTGCATAATATTCAGATTTTCAAAACACGTTTAACAACGTTTACAAAAGCACAATGGCAAATTTTACGGAGGATGGTTATAGTTTATAATCAGGGCGTCGTCTTGCATATTTATTTATTTATTTTTCATGTTATGCGCTTATTCATACTGAAACTTTGAAATGGTGGATTATGAAAATTACTCGATGCGTTAACTATGACTCTTTTCATACAAATTTCCACTGCCCAAACTTTAGGATAGAACATGAATCATTCAAAATTCAAAACACTGATGGATCTGCACACTCTTCCTCCAAATGAATGTAAAACACGAAACAAAAATATGTTGGAAATATGTTGCTTAACAAAAGTAGTCTCATGTACTTTTTTATTACTTTTATAGACTTGATTTTATGGAAAATAAGGGCTGAAATATCATTAAATTCTAATATTAAACCCCACGATAACTCTGTATCAACTCTAATGAAAGAAATTCAAGTGGAATTAAGAGAAAAATTAAAACAAAAGTGCAATCATTTAAATTTTATATTTGACACAAATTCCATTAATGATGAATTTAACTTAAACACCGAGTTTTCACAGCATTCGACTACTCTGATTATCAATTTAAATCCTACAACCCCCCCTTCATGTTTAAATGACTTTAAAAATGGCGAGGTACATCCTCCAAGTGAACATCCATTTGAGTCCTGTTCCAGTTTAGTCCTAATGAAATTCTCCATTAAATTTCCTCCTTCTTGTTCTCTCATCATCATTTCAATTCATCCACGGGAGGAAGAAATGGCAAACCTCCGAATAAATTACAATATATGGCCGTTTATTAAATTCCCTGGAATGCCATTCCAAATCTTTTACCTTTTTTTGGTTCAAGACACCCCTGCTCCTGACGTAAAGCGAGACGTAGAAATGGACCAACTCAAAATTCAGCTCATTTCAAACTTCTCCATGGCAACAAGGAAACTTCCCCATGTGCTCTTTTTTCTTAAAAATGAGGAAAGTTTGCTGACTCGACCACATAGTAATGACGGGCTTTTGAACGCCATTGGTCAATTACAAGGTGGAATCTTGACGATGACCTCTAGCGGTTATCCTGGGCTTTACAAACGAAAGAAAAAATATCGTGATTTTAATGGAGATAAAGTACTGGTCATCATTTATCCTGTTGCAAACAGTAATAATAATTATTAATGCTACATATTTTATTTTTGTATTTGTTCTATTTGTGAGAAATTTTAAAATAAAGGTCTTTTAAAAAGCAATGTATTTGATGTCATGTTGTTCTTTTTTAAAAGATTATGAGGTTTCAAAGGAAACGGGAGTATGGGAGGATTTTATAATAGCTACAATGCACTTCACTTTTCTACTTTTCAACGCCACAATGGAAATTGAATCCGCTTTTGATATGCCGCGAGATGGAGAGACTGATGATGGAGCATGGGATATCTTTATGCAACCGATTTTAGATGGTTCTGCCATCTACTCTGCTATTGTCAGAGCTACACCCAAAAATTTTGCATTCGCATTTTTTTCAAAACCGATTATTTATGACGGTGCCATATTTATCAGTGCCCTTCCAAAGAGGACAAAACCCGCGTCAGTATTCTCCGTCTTGAGGGCACCACTCACGTAAATATTCCATGCATATGATTTAACATTTAAAAATGTTTTAAATACAAAACTATGAATACTGTATGTTATAATAATTTACTTAATTTTACTTTGTTTTCTGTTTTATTCAGTTTGGAAATTTGGGTTGGAATTGCGGTTACACTAGTTTTAACCTTCATGATCCTAGAAGTGCTAGTTTATGTCAAAACTAAAGAAAACACGAATCATTACCGAATCCTGATTGCCATCTTGAATCCACTGATTGAACAAACCGGTATGTCTCGCTATTGTAGGAATCTTATAAAGGATTCTACGAGTCGCTCAATCTTGGGCTTGTGGTTTCTTTCGTTGATTGTCCTTTTGTGTGGTTACAAATCCTCATTATTTGATATCATCGTCTCTCCCCGTTATTGCAAACCTCCGTCAAATTTTTATGAACTCATGGATTCTGAATATGAAATTGGTGCAATTGCATGGACAAATTTACTGGGTTTGGATTTTGACTTGCTGTTGCTGAGGGATCGTGGAAACACGTCTATGGGGCATGAACTTGGAAAGAAATTGACCGAGTATGATTTTACAACGCCTGATTGCTTCTTGTCCATTTTTGAGGGCAAAAAGGTTTGTATTGGCTATAGTGTGTTATTTACTTCCCTTGCACTTGAATATAACACGGATGTTAATGGAAGGCTCTTACATATGAAAAGTGAAGATAAACATTTTGCAGTATTTCCTTCCTTGGTTATGTCTAAAGATTTTCCTGATTTTTCTGGTAAATATAATGGCTTTTACTAGTAATTGACTAATATTACATACGGCGTGTTAGCTTTTCAACTGTTTCATTTATAATTTATAAGGATTAAATAGGATTTTTTTTCCTTCAAAATTTACTAGAACCTCTGAATTGGATCATTGGTGTATTTGAAGCTCATGGTATTCACAAACACTGGCTTTCGAGTAGTCAAGATCGTTTGAAAGCAAAAGGAAAATTATATGCAAAAAGATTTGTGGAAACGAAACCACATTACAAAGGAGCTGGGACATCTTTTACTGATCAACAGGATGACGATCGAGGACAATTTAGTCGACTATTACAATCAATATGTAAAGTTGGATGTGGGATTGCTACAGCATCATTCATCTTGGAATTTTGTTGGACTTGGCACAAAAACAAGAGATGGCGGGTGGCGGTTGAGCCTTTTCAAAGTGATAGTTACGGATTTGTCAATTAATATGTAAAATGTAAAATGATATTTTAATAAAATTTAGAATAATATTATATTAAAAATTGATGAAGAGAGCGTGTTGTACTTTTTTTTAAAATATTACTATGCGGACGTACATTTCGCAAATTATGCCATGTGCATGTTTAAAAAAATGACATGTGAAATTCTCAAGAGTTTTAAATGTAAAGTTGAATGTATTGATTTTTCCCCTCTTGTTCTTTTCATGCTCTTTTGCGTGACCATGAGTCACGAGTGTCATAATGTAGTAGTATTTTCAGTAAAGTTCAGTCAAGCTAGATATTTCAAACATGAAAAAGTTTCAATATCAACGAGTTTATATCGATTAAGGACCACACAGTAGAAAAATACTTTACTTTTTGTTTCACTTTTGCTTCATTTGAAAATGTTGAAGAGGCTTGAAGAAATTTCCCTCCTATAAGACAAAATGAACTTTTCAACACCAGGTTTTAATCAACATTCTTTCCCTTTTAACCCCTCTGACAACTCAAACAATAATGCTGGTTTTACTTTCTCTCAAGGGTCTGTACCAACAGCCATAGCACCTACATCCTGCTGGTCGACTCAAAATTCTCAACAACTCCAACCCCAATATCCACCCATGCAGTTTGTACCCGTTCAAAATACAAATCAGTTTCAAATTCTAGGGGTCCGATTTTCACGTGGGAAAAATTTCATCAGTGGATTTTGCAGTCTAGTCTTTTTCATTGTTTTTGTATCAGTCATTTCGACGATAAGCCAGGGTCGAAATTACAGAATTAGGATGAATTATCACGACTATCCTCAAGGTAATATTTAAAACAAATACAACAGCTAAGAAAAAATCAAGGAGAGTCCAAGAGCTATAGAAAGTATTAATGATACTCTGTACTAAAACTGGTAAAGTTAGAGCGGGAATCTAAATTCTATGGTTTTTGTACCATCTTCCTAATTAATAATTAATCTATCTTATATAAGAACACGTATATTTAAATTTTGCCAATTTGTAAAACAGGGAACAATTTTACATTTTATATTTTATTTTTGTAGGTCAATTGACCTGCTTCACGGGGTTTTCGGATAACAAAACCGTACTTTGTGCTGTTGGAGACTACTGCTACATTATTAAGAGCAATGTTGGTAATCGGGGTTTTAAAGGATGTCACAGAAACCCAACTCGTTCACAGTGTTTCCACGTTGAAAGCTCGAGTGGGGCATCTAGAAACATAACAGATGAGTGCTGGTCAAGTTTTAGTTATGGAAATCGAGGAGAATGTCATTGTATTCGATAATGAATGAATTGTCACAATAGCTCTAGAAATTAAAAGTAACCCATATTTTTTTATTTGAATTCAGAAAATTTTAATAAATAATTAGTTTAAAGTTTTATTTTTGTATTATTATTATACAAATAAATATCACACTTGAAACGCAAAAGAGTTCCTGTTTTTTTTTATTTCTCATTGACTTTGATTCTGAACCTCTGTTTTGGATGGAGAGGACATGGATAGTTTTGAACTTGGTCATAGGTTTTAATCCATTTTGTAATGATGTATTTTCGTCCTAGGAGAGGTGCGCATGTGCCGTGTACTAAATCATCATCGTCCTCATCATTCCCATAGAGATTGAACCATAGAAGCACACTCCCTTTTATAGATTTTGCTGCAAATCCGAGTTTTGGAAATGCTGTATATCCTCCACCTTGAACATCTGAGAGCTGTGCAGATCATGGAAAATAATAAAATACAAATCTTCATTTTCATTATTCATTATTAATTTAAAAAACAAAAAAAACAAAAACAAGCTTACATAATAGAGTAAAGTTGCAAATCTGTATTGATTGGTATTAGCAGTTGGCCTTGCTTGGTTATCTTGATGTAATTTATAAACTGAAGCAAATGTGTATGAGACGAGTCTTATTTCAAAAGCAGAGGATTTATTAGTCAATTTTAGAGCAGACATGGCTTCTGCATTCTTCAAGTATGATTCTAATCCATTTTTTGGATCATTATCAGTAATGTAGGAGATGTAGGCGGCTTGAATTCCACGGTATGCTTCCTTTTGCTCTTCAGTTGCTCCCTCTCTCGGCTCTAATACATCCGTCCGGATTGACGGACACATGGAAGTTCGGTAGTTACCCTTGACCAACGTTTTCATCTTTTCAACGGTTGAATCCGAAAGAGCTTCATAGATTTGAACGAGATCTGGATCTCTGGATAGAAACTCCATTTTTAATGGACCAATTAAATACTGCTTGTGAATGTGGAACTCTTGCCAACAAAAAAGGCGGGATTTTTGTTCCTCTGTCTAAACCATAGAGCATAGAGTAGTTGCAAAATACATAACGTATATTATATTTATTTACATTTTTCAAGTATATCTATATTATGACACATGATACTACCATTTTGCATTTTATTTTTTGATATCTAAAGTCTATAAAACACCTGGAAATTTCCCCCCCGACAAAGATCAAAATGACGATAGTGTTCAACATCATATTTTGTGTAGGGGACCCAATTCTCTTCATCAAAACCATCAAAACTTGCACCAGTAGCTTTTCTTTGACCAGTTTTTCCCGCCACTGGAACTGTTGATGGATTCAAATCTTTCAAGGGTACTTGAAAATATTTTGGGTTCCAAAAATCCATGTTATTTTTTCCAAGTTCAAGTCCATTGTCATGCTACATAAAAGAAACAATATGGCATTTTTTTTACCTATTAGAAATTGTAATTATAGTCTCTCATTATTATACATTTTTTGTTTAGCTACAAAACTAAAAACAAGATGGTGTAGATTTGTCTTTACCTGTAAATTACCTCGTCAATGGCTTTTTTTAAGTATTTGCCAGCTCGTTCCATAAGTTTCTTGTTGGAGGAAGAAAGTTTTCCTGTCGTTTCTTTCATTGATTCCAATTTTGTCTGAACAAACTGTAACCATTCAATAGATTGAGCATAGTAACCCAGTCGTCTCGCGTACAGCCCAAGATCCAAGCACTGTTTAACTGATAATTTAACACCCGTTGAAATCCCCATTATTTTTCCTTCTGAAAACTTGTAAATGAAAAATAAAAGTTATTGACATTTTTTTACATTGTGTAACACTATAGGTAAAAGATTATAAAAACTGACAACTGTGTTTTTACTGTGAAAGAGACAAGAGAGAGAGACCTCAGAAATGTTGAAACTGTAGAAAACTTGTGAATCAAAAATTCCATTAGCAGCTTGAAGTTCATCCTTTTTTCTTGGCCATTCTTCCCTACTCAACGTTTGTACAGGCCAGTCTAAAAAAATTTGAAAAGGAGAAGTATTTAAAAAAAAAAAAACAAATCCTCAAAACTTTAAAACTTTTCTTGCAAATGACATGGATAAAACCAAGGAAATAAACCTGGTTCTGGAATGATTGTATTGTACAATTTTGGCCAGTATTGAGCAGTTCGTAAAATTAGCTTGTATGCGGAAATGACATGATTTGAAATTTCTTGAGCATGATTTTTTAACTGAAATTCATCCAGTTCTACAAGTTTAGAATTTTTGAAAGTGAGATCACTTGCTTGTTCAAAATCTTTGAGGTATTTTTGAACCACTTTTGATGATTGGATTTCTTCTTTAGCCTTCAATCTTTGCAATGCTTTAACAACCAAAAGGTCAGAGTAGGCTAATTCATCAAGGGATTCAATAAAATAGCTGTAATTTTTGGCCACCAAACTTGAATTTAAATTTAAACTTGAATCTACATTCTCGACGTTGGCTTGAATGTTTGGTAAAAGTAAATTCAAGCATAATAATAATAATAATGTGAGGAGATGAAAATTGGACAAGGAAGATTTAAATCGAGCACGGAAGAAGGATAATCTTTCTATAATTGTACAACTGTTGTACATATTTAATTATATTTTATTGGTAAGAAAAATACCAGGATATTTACATTGACATTTTACAAAGGAGAGTTTTAAAAATGTTGTTGAAATGGGTAAAGGCTAAAAACAATAGAGGTTTGATTATTATTCTTTTTACACATGCCGGTGTTAATTTGTAAACATATTGACTCATGTCTAAACAACGTTCTACGCATATTTATATATTGTATGTTTATGTACATTAAAATAGAAATGGATAGGCGAGGAATAAAACAACAGTTTCTTTTTCTTTAAAAAAAACAAGAACTGACTATAGACGGATTTTATTACATTTTTGTTTTCTGATAGTGAAATACATAAACTAAGGTTACGTTTATACTCTAATCTCTGCTTCTCGTCCCTCCTCATCATCCTCCTCACCGCCATTATAATGACTAAATCCGACTCCATGATTCTTTTTATTTGAGGAATGATGATGGTTTTCCGCATCCTTGTGTAGAGATCGAGATTCCTCTTGTGAATGTGGATTTGATTTGGACGGAGAATTACCATGTTTGTACAGAGGTTTGGAAGGTGGTGGAACTTGATGGGGTAGAGATCTTGAGAGGTGATGACTGTATTTTCCCGAGGAGCCAGAAGACCCAGAGGATGATTGTGAATGATGAGATGAATGGGGATGTGGCATAAGATACTCCTCTCTGGCTTGTGATCTTGAAGAAGGATGTGTCAACTTTGACAGGGGTTTGGGGAGGGGACTTGGACCTTTTGGAGGTATACTTCTTCCTCCACTTGAAGACGCACTTCCAGATTGTGAGGGGTCAATGTGGTTTCTTAGAGATCTCGAAAAATATGGTTGGGCTTCTGCTAGTTGTGGAGAAACTTTTGGTAGATCCTGATCATTTGAACCTATAGACCGGGATGAAGAATCATCCAAAGTAATCCCAGCTGCACCTGCCGGTGATCCTCCTCCTCCTCCACCTAAGGATCGACTTCCACTATGATCATCCATTCCAAGTAGTTTGGCTTGAAGTTGTTGTATTTCATATAAACCATCCAGTTG
Source organism: Sminthurinus signatus (assembly GCA_019776565.1). Taxonomy (NCBI): domain Eukaryota; kingdom Metazoa; phylum Arthropoda; class Collembola; order Symphypleona; family Katiannidae; genus Sminthurinus; species Sminthurinus signatus. The sequence goes on along the minus strand of JABASP010001123.1, from coordinate 2,700 downwards.
TAAGGAGCGAGAACCTTCATACTCTTTGGGTATGAAAGGTGCTGTTTCGGAAAGTTCCTCCTTATTCTCTATCACTTCAGGTGCAATTAGAGGCTTCACATTTTTATTTTCATCATCAGAAGATAGAGTCAGAGTTGAGGGTGGAAGGGCGGATGTCCCATTTTCTGGTGATATTGTATCATTAGTTGAACTTGAAACACTTGATTCATCATTCATGGTCGTCTCTTCTTTTTCTATTATCATGACTTCGGAACGCTCATTAATATCAGGCTGTAGATTTTCTTGAATAAAACCTTTGGAGGATTTATATGATGAGTGTCGGCCTTGTCCGGACTGATCTGAGTTTTCAGAATCTTTTTCTGCATTTTCACCAGCTGATGCTGATGTTGATACTGGTGCTGGTTCTGATGCTGGTACTGTTGACTTGGCATCCCCAATATTGGGCTCTGAATCTGGTTTAATTGTGGACTGAGGAGCATCTGGAATGGATAAGACTGAATATGGGTTAACGGATGTGACATTGCTGGAGCGTAACTTCAATGACCCTTCTGAATCATCAAGGATGGAAACGTTTTTGGGCACATCGTTAGTTTGTACGTCGTCGTTGGATGAGGAATTGAAACTAACTACAGTCAGCAAAGTACCATTCCGCCCATCTCTGTCTGTCCTGTCTCCAGGCAATGAATTGCTACCGGGTTCCTTTCTTGAGTCATCATCATTTGAATTTGAATTTTGTGAAGGGAAAAATGCACCCCCACTGTGAGCGAGGGCGTCTTCAGACACCATTCCACGATCTGCAAGTACCGTTTGGAAGAAGGAGCCACGATGCTCTGGATTTTCATCATGGTATTCATCCGCTAGTACTGACCCATCTTGAACTCCACCAGTTCGTCCCATATTACCAGCTTGGTAATTATAATCTCGATTAGTAGAATATTCTCCATTTGTATAGTCAAACTCGTCCTCTGGGTCATAACTAAGAGAAATTTCAAACCCGGATTACACACCACACACGCTAGTCTTAAAACGTAGATATGAAAAAAGTATACTTTTTTGTTTTTGGTAAAGTAAATGCAAGAGACTATAATTATTGTGGTAATACTCATGATCATGGCCATCTCTGTAGCCTGAACGAGATTGGACATCAGATTCTGGATTGTTTTCATCGAAATTTGCCGGTTGCTTTCCGTTGCGTCCAAGCTTACGATTTTTCTTCTTGTTCAGCCTCACTCGACCGGCTCTACGTCCAGTTTTAAAAGCTTTTAGTTTCAGTTTTTGTGTTCCTCCGGTGGAACCGTCCCCTACTGAAAACCCTTCCTGATGACTTTCTTCCATATCCATCATCATCTTTACAACTTTTCCCCTACATTTTGAACCAAGGCAAGTCTTTTTTTGACCCCGGTGAAAGTTCCTCCTATCTGTATTTTAGTTTTATTTTCAAATTCAAATATACGATTACAAATTGGGCTAACCAATAGAACTTTGACTTGAATTTACTATCCATGCTACTTTATTTTAAATGAAGGTTTGACTACAAACCTGTATGGCCAGAAGCAGCAGACTCGCTCCCTCCCCGATACACCATAGCATTGGAACCTACAGCATACGAAAAAGCTAATTGAAATCAACTCGTGTTTCTGTTAAACTTAAACTAATGTTGTAACTACCTGACCTGCATTACTAACGTCATTGCCATTTGATTCCATCGCATCAGCAGTTGCTACAGCTGCAGGTAAATATTAATCCAAAAACCAATATCAATAATTTTGTGTATTTTTGATTAGGAGAATCTTCAAAAATTACTTCTATTTCAGATTCCTAACCTGTATCTTTTCCACTAATTCCCGTCGTCCCAGCATAAGCTAAATTTCCATTTCCTTTCGGACCTTTCCAGCTTTCCTTAGCACCTTTAGATTTTTGGTCTTTGGTACCAGTGGTACCATTGCTTGGGGCTGAAGAATTTTTTTGTTTCGGTGCTTCAGTTGTGACATTATTCGAAACGGAAGGAGTCTTTACTGTTGTTGGCTGTTCGGTAGTCACGTTACTCGGAAGACTTGAGTTTGTCACGTTTTTCGGGTTTAAAGTTGTTGCATTGGTCGGAACCATAGAAGAAGTAGTAGTAACCTTTTTTGGTCTTCTGGTAGTTACAGTGCTTGGAGCTCTAGACGGTGTCAATGGTTTTGAAGTTGTAGTGACTTCAACGGTTGGTAATGATGCAGTACTTAATTTTTCTGGAACTTCGGACGTTAAAATAGGCGCCCCAGTTGACTCAATCAGCGTTTCTCGCACTGTGGTTTCTACGACACGCAATTTTGGGATTTCAGATGAAACAGTACTGTAAGCACTCGCTTTCGTAACTGCTTTCTCTGTTGTAACAGCAAATGTTGAACCTTTTGTATCAATAGCTAGTTTTTCAGCCGTTGTAACTGCTGTATCTGTTACAGGTACTGCTGTAGTTGCTACACTTGCATTTGTTAAAGGTTTTGCGGTTGTTGGTACAGTTGAACTTGTTGCAACACTCGCATTTGTTACATGTAGTGCTGTTGTAGCTGCTGCTTTGTTTGTAAAAAGTTTCGGTAATGTGGGGATTGTCACATTGATAACAGGTTTTGCGGTTGTTGGCACACTAGCATTCGTTACAGGTTTTGCGGTTGTTGGCACACTAGCATTCGTTACAGGTTTTGCGGTTGTTGGCACACT
>JABASP010001122.1:0-33928 GCA_019776565.1 Sminthurinus signatus | reverse complement strand
TTTTACAGAAGAAAGTTTTCTCGTTGGACTTTCACTCCGTCTTGACTTGTTACTTTCTGCTTTCTTTGTCACTGGAGCATTTCTTACTTCTTCTTCATCATCTTCCCTTGGGCAACTTTAAAATAAAATGTATGAAAATTTTAACAATTTGTTTTATAAAATGTAAAATGTGAATACCCACAAATACAGCAGATTAATAAATAATTTATTAAAACAATTACGATTTATAGCGCCTCGATGATGATGAGGAGGAGGAAGGATGGCAAGAAGAAGAAGAAAAGCAGGACGAATGTTGATGGTGGTGATGATGATGATGACAACAGTGATGACATGTTGGTCGATAATAATATGGATTTGGTTGCATAATTATTAATATCCGTTGTCGTTTTAACCCTGGAGTTGTTGTTGTGTGTACCCTGGAAGAATTTGTAGAAGTAGCGGAAGCTGTGGTTTTTGGAGGATTTTTTATTGATATTGGAATTGGAATCAAATTAGACTTTTTTTCCTCTTGTTTGGAATGATGAGCTGTATTTTTGGTATTATTGTTCTTGGAAATTTTCTCATGACGTTCCCGGTGACTTACTTTACTACGTGATTTTTCATCCCTTTCTCTTTTATTTCCTTCTCCATTCCTTTTACTACTATTGCTTTTACTTTCCATGTTACTTTTAATCTTTTCATAGCTACTAACAGTATTGTTAGTGTTCTGGATATCAGTGCTCCCTGCATCTTTGTTATTATTATTATTATTATTATTATTGTTATCATTATTATTTTTAGGAAATCGGATTTGAATACAATTTATTTGAATCTTTTTCCCTTTTCCTCCAGTTAGTCCTACCACTGCTCCTTTTGGAGTTTTATTAATCTCGTCCCTTTTACTGTCATGAGTACGATGTATTTGTTGTATTTTGTCTCTATTATTATTACTATTGTTATTACTAGTCTGAGATATTCCTCCTTTTTTACCATCAGTACTCATTGACAACGCCGTCGTCATAGCATTGCTCTCAATTGTTTGAGTAGTTTCTACACTGTCATTTTTATTGCCCTTTGGCGAAGAATTACTTTTGTTCTGAGAGTCTAAAGTTTGTTTAACATTGTTGTTTGTATTGTTATCGTTATCATTATCATTAAATCTATCTTTTGGAGATAATTCCATTGTCTCTACAGAACAACTTCTATTATTATCACTGAAATTGTTTTCATGTATTGGAGAAGTGGAAGACATTTTTTTTGTTACCTTACTTTTTTAAATCTTATAATACTTTTACCTTATAGTATAGTATAATATAAACTATTTCTAATTTAGTCACTTTTTTTGGAAGACTCGGTTTGACTGTTCTTAATTAATAACAACTTACAACTTAATTCCCTAAGTGTACAATGATATACAATGATATATATACATATAGTTGTATGTGTAGCTGAGATACAAATTGTTTAGTTAGAGATATGATGATTACTCATATGTAAATTATGTTTTGTTTTTAATATGTATAAGTAATATGTATAATATGATTTGTTTGTTTGTTACAAAATGGAAGACAATTAATTACTAAGACCTAGAATTCTAAAATCTACATATTGGCAATTGGAAGACGTGGATTCTTGCACTTTGATGATGATTTTCACCACTGCTCACATTTTATTTAATTGTTTACTCTTCTTTTTCCCTTCTCTTTACAATGTAAATATATTCAATATTCACTTTATATGTTCTTTACATTTTACATCATGTAAAATCCCTCGTTCTTTTATTCAAAGAAATATTATCCAAAAGTTTAAATATACACAATTTATAACTTTATCACATAATGATGATATAAAGTATCTAATCTTTGATTCAAAATTCTAAACACTAATAATATGTTTTAAATTATATTATGATGATAAAAGTTTGAACTGGGATTATTAATAATTCAACCCATGATTGATTTCTATGTATTTCCTCAAAGTTTGGTATTGGTATATAGAAAAGATGGGAATAAGTAAATAATCAGATAGGGAAGCTCTAAACCCTACACCCTACACCCTACACACTCTACAATACAATATATATTACTACTCCAGTTTACTGTATGATTGAAATTTTTTCTAATCTACATCCTACATGTTACAAAATGTGCTGAAAAATCCAATGTAGAATTGTCTAATAGGGTGATTTGTGTAAATAATAAATGAGGAAAATGGACATGGTGAAAGTAAAGGCGATTGTGGATTGTGGGGACTCAAGAACACAAACTGATTAAGATGGGGACATGTATCTACACTCTACAGCTAGAACCTAGACATAAGACATATAAAGGATGCATATATATACGTGTATTTCTACAACACATAAGCTCTTTAGAGAGAAAGCTCTGGAGATCAATAATTCCAGCATCCAGAATCCAGAGCGTCCCCATAGATACATTTATGTACATCAGTGCCTATAGTACTCACAACTCACACTGGAGTTCAAAGATCCACTACAGGATATAGGAATATACTACATTATGCATGTGAAAGAATCTCTGCATGTCTCTTCAGACTCCAGACGTTTTGTACTTTCGGTTCTAGTGTGCATGTGCATGTGTGAGGATGATGGGAAGGGGAAATAGTTTTGCCAGTGTAAGTATATATATATACATGTTTTACATGTTATAATATCTTTACTGCGGTTCTCTACCACCCGGTTTTCAAGTTTTCATAATACTTTCCCTTCCCCTATGTGAAACTCCATATTATGTCAAAATTTAATGTAGTATGCAGAGTACATGATTGAAAAATGTCAAACGTTTGTAATCGTACAGCGTATACAGCATATCCATCAAAAAAACAATGTTTTATTTGTTCAATGTTTTACAAATATGAATTGAAATAGAAACAGAATTACTGTGTTGTAATAGATAATGTTTACAGCATTGTACATTGTTGTACATTGTACAAGATACAAGAATTAAATATTTTTTGAAAAACGGCGTCGCCACCTCCTTCTCACTGTCATCACATAGCTAATTTCCCATATAAAAATGATAGCTGCTGAAAAATGTCCTCCCCAGAATAAAAAGAAGGCAGCTATGAAAAATGGATAGGTCAGATCCAGACTTTTTTCCTTGTTCTTTCCAGTGTACTCTTCTGTTTTGAAATGGCGTTTTTCGGGTTCTTGTCTAAAAATGTTTTCCATGGCATTCCTTCCATTGTGTCGTTCAATCATATCCCGGATTCCTGTCCAAAATTGATGTATTCCTGTATTCACCAACCATTTCATTTCACTTGTGATAACATCCTGGTTGGCCGAAAGAATACTCCAACCTCTTGGTAAAGTATAAAATTCTTCTTTAGTATAATAAAAATTCCGAGCAAAAACTAATCTAAGTAGTTCCAGATCCCCTTTCATTTGAAATATGGAGGTGAGGACAGCAACACGGTCTTGCTGATAGACGTTTCTAACAACTTGTGGATCATTTGACCTGTAAATGTCCGGATGTCCCACTGTACTGTTGATGAGGAGTTCATAGTCTGATGCTATCGGCTCACTTTGGATATTCATGAGTTTATACCATACTCGTAAGTTTTCCATTTGTAGATACTCTTCATGTGCTTTGATGACATAGGACTCTTTTAAGAGGTCGTGGAAGGATTTTTCAGAGTGTTCAACCTTTGGAGCAATGTTAAAAGCTTGTAGTTTCCCCAAATAAAAGGTTGTAACAAAGAAGCAAAAGAGGACCCAAGAGGATGAGATGAAATGACTCGTATTTTCCATGAGTTGTCTCTTTTTGAAAGGGACAGTATCAGTAGCTGTATTACTTTTATTATTTTTATTTTTATTTGAATACATTTTCCCCTTTGAAATTGGTGCAACTTGACTTATGAGAGGTGTACAAGTTGTTAGGATCAATTTTGTGGAAAAAGTTTCCTCATTCGTGTACTTTAGTAGAAAAATCACAAGTATGAGAAGAGAAATTATAAAAATCCATGTTAGTGGATTAATTGGTTTGACAAGATCTTTGAAGGGGGAGGATTTGTCTGGAGGTGCTCCATACACAAGAATGTAAGAGTGAAAATCATAGACGACGAAAGCACTGGGATTATTGATTTCATAGAAGTGCATCCAAACATCAGGGACGATGGAACCAAATTCACAATAGTTGGAGTCATCCGTTGTGTGAATTGGTGTGAAATTTAGACTGCTGGCAAATTCCATTTGAAGTCTGACTAGTGGATAACCATACATACGAGAGAGCAAGATGTCCTTGATGGTCAATGACTCCTTTATTTTTTCGAAAAATTCTCCCACATCACTCCCTGCTGTAAATATTTTCAAGGGGTGTCCATTGAAATTCTTTCGACTCTGTTTTAGAAACTTTAAGAATGATTTCAAAGAATCCGATTCAGAATTTTGGTTTGGACCGAGTTTGTATTCCATCTTTTGCAGACAGGCTGCTAAGTCTCTCCCACATTTGAATTTTACCTGCCAAACTTGATTATTAAATTTATTGATGATGCCACTAGTTAGTTCTATCTCTGATTTGGATGCTGGTACGTACTTTGAAATGCTGAGTGGAGGTGAAGGTGGAAGGGAAGGGGGAGGAAAGAGGACGAGAAAGTAATTTATAGGGATTTTACAACACAAATTTATATCCAAATACAATTTCAATGATGAGGCGGATAATAAAAGAACTAAAAGATCATTCCCATTCCGAATGTAACTATTCCAAAAGTTGAAGGACTGCACTACGCCATTTTGATTCGTATTAAACCACGGATCTCCTAGTATTATGTTGTTGTAGTGCGGTGTAGGAATTCCAATGTAGACAAAACATTGACCACTACGTTTTCCTGCTACCATATAGCCATTTTTAGGGGCATATTTTCCTGCTGTGTAAATTTGAAAGGTTGTTGTTGTCTTTATTGATTTCGATTGTTCATTGGTATAAATACTATAATCTCCGAAATGACTAAAAAGAATATTTTCCAGTTCTTGAATTTCATGTGTTCGGGGGTATGAGGCAAAAACTATGAAATGACATGATGCTAAGGGTTCCAGGACTGGAAAAGGTGTAGATTTTGGCCACGATTTTGAACTAGAATCGTAAGTCAAAGTTTCGTCATATGCAGTGTTGATTTCCCAAATGAGATTTTCCGCAATGATGAACGACGGGTGTCGAAAACAGAAGAATAAAGCTAGGAAGAAACTTTTAAGCTTTTCAATGAAACTCATTATTCATAATGTATTTTAATAGGACAAATGAGTATTAATGCAAATTTCAACCCTTTTTGTTTTACCTATTGAAGGTAAATTGTGTACGGATTGGAAGTGCAGTAGAAAGTTGACTGTAGGCTGTAGGAAAACTGAAGAAAGTTAGAGGCTACAGGTTAGAAAAAAAATGTCACTGTCTTTGAAATTTCCTAAATTTGTATTACATATAACCAACGTATTATGCTGTTTTTATAGTAAACACTACGATAATATAATATGACATAACAAGCTTTATTTTTATCTTCAGGTTAGATTAGGTAACACGAATTGTAAATATACTCACTACATAATATATGATGCACTCCAGAAATAATTTGTGTACACACTGTACACTGAACACACATTTCAAAATGCAATGATCCAAATCAAATGCCATGTGTTTTACATGTTACATATGTACTATTTACCTTGTATTATGTACTCTTGTGAATGATGAATGATATAAACAAAGGTCGATATTTCCACATGTTTATATTGTTCACAGAAGCAATATTTAATCCAAATATAGTAAAATAATACTTGAAACAGAAAAATTTGTCTTACTAGACAAACAAAGTTAACATGACACATCGCCTTTTGATTAGGTATACTCACAATGTTGCGAATTGCAAACTATTTCAAGTTTCAGAAGTCACATATTGCATTTCCTTTATTACTTATTTTATCCCACAAGTAAAAATAAACATCTAGTTATTTCAAAAATGATTCAAAATAATTCAAAATTGTTCACAAAGGACATACATCGTACCTACATGTACGTATAAACTCAAGTCATTGTTTATCATAGGTCATGGATTTATGTAGATTCAGAGAGACGGATTATTTTCAATTATGTAAAAAAAAACGGGAAAATGTAAAGCTAATAAAAGTTTATTAAAATAGGGAGCATTACAAATAATATGCTCATGATTGTGGAGAATTGAACGGCTGAAGCAGAATTGTCAGTTGTTGACTTTTCATCATCCTCCGATGCCGTGGTTCCTGTCGTTCTTATGGAGGTTTGTACAATTTCACTATCAGTTGTACTCTCTGGTTGCTTTGTTGTTGTTGTCGTTGGTGTTGTTGTTGTTGTGGGTTCTGGTGTTGTTGTTGTTGTGGGTTCTGGTATTGTTGTTGTTGTTGTGGATTCTGGTGTTGTTGTTGTGGATTCTGGTGTTGTAATAACTACGGGCGTTGTGATGGGGACAATTACTATAGGACGACAAGTTACCCAGATATCGAACTCATTTTCACGAGGTGCCTTAACATCCACCAGACTTTGAGTGTCATTTGAGTTCAATGTGACACCACACCCTTGTTTTAGGGAATAGACTTTTAAAAATCCATAATTTCCCCAGCCGCGGCGACATTTTGAAAGACCTGTAAAATTGGGTCCGGAGAAAAAAGTCCATGACCCAGTCATTGCCCATGACACAACACAAATCGGGTTTTCTCCCAAATCGATTTCAGTATCTGTCTCTCCATAATAAATCATGTTCCCAGTGGGCCACGGCTGAAAATTGGAAGTTGGGTAATTATAGAGGAAAAAAGAGCGGATATACGTAAATAAGTAACATATTATAATCAATAATATGTACAAAGATTTTGTTTTTAATCACCTGAGATGGAAAAAGACTGGTACCAGGGAGTCTTGCATCCGGATTCCCCAAAAAGCGGGCAGATCGGATTATTGGAATACTTTTTTCCATGGCATAACAACCATCATTTGGAAACATTGTTGTCTTTCCCTCGAAATTCTCCTCCGAGTACAAAACCCACCTTTAAAAGGATGAGCAAGATTGCAATGAAACATGTATGAAAAATAGAAGGATATTTTTGTAAATTACAAATTACAAATGATAAAAATAATAATATATAATATATTATTCTGCTACAATTTGTTACTTACATTCCCACAGTTCGAATTTGTTGAATATTGGTTAGGTCTACGGTTACACCCAGTGCATTTTGAAGATCTGGAATTTCATTTTGGAAACTAACCAAGTCGACTTCCAGACCCTCGTCACATTTAACTTCTGGTGTTGCGGGCTGGAAGTAAAATTCTATTGTCTGAATTCTCTGTCCATGAACTGATATTAATAAATTTAAATTTAAAAAAACTCCGAGTAAAATAGTAAACGGAAAAGTCTTTCCCTTGAAAATGAAGTTGGCCATTTTAATTTTGTACTCACACCAATTGAATTTTTTTTCTACTCTACATGTAATTCTCATTCACCAGCCCGAACCTGAATAAATTTGAGTACTTAATCGACCTAATTCCAAAATGAAGGTTTCAGTAGTATCATTTCACGTTTTTTATGACATGTAATCTTCCATTTTAATTGAATGCATAAACCATAAACAGATGCACGTAGCCCCACAAAAGCGGTGATGCTGACGTACAGAAAAAAAAATACATGTGACAAAATCAGAATTTATAAGAACGAAAATATATATATGCATGTACTTATATAGGACAGAAGCACCTAGAATTGGTACGTCATATCATATTATAGATCATAATATATAAATGCACTGATCACTCATCATAAATTATTTAGCATGCACAAAGAAGAAAGGATTAATTTTATTGCTACTATTGCCATTGTGTAGAGATTGTAGATACCGTTACAGTCAGTATATGAATCATGTATCATGATGCATACATTTAAATACAATTTACTTATTTGTTGTACAACTCAATTGGGAAATTAATGAAATTTGAAGCTTACTAAAAGTTATAAATCAAAACATAATATCGTATTTCATATTATAATCTATAACAGCAAGCAACATGTCTATTTGCATATTACCCAAACTTCTATCATGTATTTTTTTATGCACGTGAGTAGCTAGCTGACGCAAAGACATGCTATAAACGGGTTCAATGATGAAACAGTTTGATTAAACTAATTTAGAAATATCATAATTACAACTATTATAATATAATTTACATATAATATTTTTTGCTTCAACGTCTATGTGCTATGTACTACGTACATAGCACATGATAGCTACATGATTGCAGCGATTTAAAATTTAAATCCTCTTGGATTCCAAAATTGGTCAAGACGTGCGTCATTCAAGTGTATGTATTTACAAAAAATGCCACATCCTCATTATTGTCTATGGAACTTCTCCTGTGAAAAAATACAGGTGAAAAGAACATGTTTTTTACATTTCACACATAGGTAAATTTTTCAGTTAATATTCCGTTTTCGATTTTCCTGTTGTACGAGTTGTACGTGTAGCATATTATGATATTGATGATATTTTTTGTACACTGATCGACTTATTAATTTTAAATTTCAAGTAAATATTCATTTACTCACCTCTGTGTAAAATGAATTGCATTGGCTCGTTAACATTGCCCACATCTACTTCTGCTGGATAAAACCAACCCGTTTTATACTTCACTATAGTCAAGGTGCTGATGTAAACAGTCGAGTAACAGAGAAAAAAAACGAAAACAAATCCAAAATGATATGACATTGCAAAGTTCAACGTGAAATACAATTTTTATAGTTAAATATAGTATTGTAAAATGAAGAACATGTGTGTGCTAAAACTATATTGCACGCCTAATGTTTTATACTGACTCTTTACACGAAGAATTGTACATATTTTATGAGAATTTTGAATTCAGTTTTGAATTTTTAAACTGCAAATGTCTTTACGTTCGTTATTCATAACTACATTATACATTATACATGATAAACATATATGTACAATGTACAGTCTACAGCCAGAGTAATATTTATATTAACTATATATAGGTGATAAATTCGACAACAAATAATGTATGCGTGTTGGTGATAGTAAAATTGTAAACTAGTAATTTCTTCTAATGATTGGTGATTAGTATGTTTTGTAATAATCATAACATAATATGGTTTAGCTGTCTAATAGCTAATGTTTTCATAACTAAGACATATACTTACACAGAATACAGAAATCATGATATTTTTATACCTAGCAACGTTTTCCTATATTATATCCTGTATCATGAACTATAATATACAACTAATTACACGATCGCAACAACACGTACACAAACAACGCAGAGAATGTTTTGATATTTTCGGTAAAATACTTACACACATGTATACAAAACATAAATGTATATATATTCAGGACAGTACCTTTTAATGTATTTTTCGACATTATTTTATTTTATTATTTCTTTTTATACGAATCGAATATTATACAATAATAATTTTTGTGCTTATAAATATATATATAGAATGGTGTGTTACCGTTTTGGCAGAAGTAAATATGTACTTGTTCCACTCTATATAAAATCTACACATTATATACATATATATAGCTACATATATATATAATGTATGTGTATAAATATGTCAGTGACATTTCGATTTTCATTCTCGAATTTACGTGTACAAAATATTATATTATTTTTCGGTTTCAATTTTCATCCACATATATACACAATTATTATAGAATAAACCAATTTTTCTGATAAAAAGTATCGAATCGTTTAGTGATACAAATATGTCATAAAAGGTTGTACTTTTATGTTTTACACATTTTAGATACATGTGATGCATCATCATTTTCTATGTATTTTCATTCCGTTATACTACATTTTACACATCCTAGTATACGTGTACATTCATAGAAAGCATAATTAAATATATATATACATACATGACATATACTTCTGAAAGTTATACATTTAATATAAGAACAAGAATCGATTAACATAATATATGCATAATGTATAGCAAAATTAGGAGAATAATATATATGATGTTCATAACTATAATTACTATTATTGATTTTTGTACATTCTGTAATAAATCTATAAAACCTATATAAAATGTAAAACAAATTGACTATACCCAAAATAGGAATTCACAAGCTTTTTTCAAATCTTGAATCTATCTCAACAAAATTGTTAAAGGGATTTTTTTTGTATATATAGCATATATAATTTAATACTGTATGGTTTCATTTTGTTTCAAATAGAAAATAGAAGAAGTTATAAAAACTATATATTAACCCAATAAATTATAACAATACAGCTCATATTCTTATATTGTACCTTTATATATATACATATCGTACATGCTACATACCTCTATATATAAAGTATAAAGTTGTCACATATATCGCGAAATGTATGTAAAAGTGAAAAATGGACGAATGACTTATTAATTATTATACAACTTACATAATATACTATATATATACTACATTAAAAATGAAATATCTATATATATTATATACAAAGAAAATGATTTGATCCTTTTTCAACCCAGACGTTTCATAAGTACGCAAATACCTATATATATATATATAGCTTTGAGCGTGATTTCTCTAATGTATAAATTTTAGTTGAAAATATAGCATACTATAGTATTATTTGACTTTCCCATATCTTGTCTACTTTCTAAAGATGATATATATAGTAATAGTAAATAATAATAATAATTGTTATTATTACATATTATTTTCCCTCAAATAACTATAGTTAGTTAAGTCACACACCTCATATTTTCATATTCATTTTGCTATATTGTTACATTTTATGTACAATGCTGTATAGTACATACATATTATAGTCAAATTACTATTCTGCAGTATATCAAATGAATTTGATTATAGCTGCAGTTTTAAATGTGTGCCAGATCACCGAGTAATAATATAAAATATAAAATAAACTATATAGTTTTATAAATTTTAATCAATTACTTCACGTTTAAATTTTGTGCAGGCTTTCACATGCCACTTGAAGCTACCCAAGTTCGTTGAACGATGGCCACAGTTTAGGCATTGGACTTCTTGTTCCCTCAAATGAATTCGACGATAATGACCCCGTGCTAAACTTATGAGTTTGAATTCTCTATTGCACGCCTTACATTCAAAACATCCCTTGGAACGTACCCCTTAAAATAATATACGAAATTACATAATCCAACCCCACAAAAATGCATCCTCCAAATGTCCATTTTGTTTTTCCATATTGTAAATTGTAAATGAAATTGAGTTTTAGTAACGTAGGAAGAACAAAATTATCATATTATTTGTATTATATTATATATGTATATAAAAGAAGAAAATTAGAAGAAGCCAAGCCAACGTAAAAGTTCAAGCACAATGATCAACACATGAGGTTTTGTTTCATTTGTTCTAAAAAAATATTATTCCAGAGTTTCCATGCAATCTAAAGATGAAATAATCATAATAGAGAGAAACCAGATTTAATAAACAATATCATAATAATAAATAAACTATACTAAGCTAAAAATCTAAGGAAATTAAAAATCTAAAATACAATAAAAATCGAAAATCAAAGCATACAAATTATTTTATTTTTATTCATGTAAAGAAAAATGAAATAAATAAACAAAAAATCTACTTACTAATTTGTTTGTGAACATCTGCGGTTGAAGCCTTCTTCTTCTGGGGCCGGCTGTATAGTTTTCCTTTTTGAGATGCCCATTTGGCTAACTTTACATATCCTCCTCCACGTTTTTTCTGAGTTTCTGGTCTTTCAACTGGTACTTGATACAATTCTTCTTCTTGGTATTCTTCCTCTCCTTCTTCGTCCTCCTCCTCCTCATCTTCTTCTTCAATGTACTCATCCTCTCCTTTTGCATCTACGAAAGGATCTTGTTCCACTACTTGTTTGTCATCATCACTCTCATATGTCTGTAGAGGATCTTGTAAAAGATTATTGTTAGTCTGTATATGTGGATGATAAGGGTCAAGTTCAGATGGGATACGTCCATTTCCATTTAAGCTCATAGACGTAGAGTCCGCTTGATAACCATTCATTTGAGTTAATGGGTCAGAAGCAGAAGAAGAAGAATTATCATATGGGAGGGGTGGATAAGGTAGTATTGATGGAAGAAGTGGACTATGCATGACATGAACATTCACCTCATTAGTAAATTCCATTGAAACATGACTTTGACCTGACGCATGAAGATGATCATGATCTTGATGTACAGGCATAATGGATGGAGGTGGAAGAAAAGGAGCGAATGTATTATAAATGGAATCATTGGTATTATTTGTATTTCCAGAATTATTTAAATTAATTACATCCCCAGCATTCATTTCAAGGTCATTCCAATTATCTCGATCTATTCCAGTAATACAATTAGTAGTAGGAGTAAAGGCAGTTACAGATTCCACAGTAGGAGAAAGGGTAGTAGTAGTAGTATTATTAGGAATGGGGAAAGTATTATGATTATGATTATTATTAGGAATGGTAAAGGAATTCCATTCAGGAGGAGGAGATGAAATAAATGGTGGTGGATGATTAGAAGATGGTTTTGATTTACGAGCAAATATTGGAGGATTATTAGGATCAATGTAATCATCCATATGATTATTATTTGTGGTATATCCAGCTCCAGGATTTAATCCATTTATTGTACTCAATGACTGGATGTGATATTGATTCACTCTAACTATCTTTTGTGGTTTCCTCTTTCTACGATGTTGAATTTGTTTGGGTGTTTGTTGTTGACGTTGTGGTGATTGTTGTTGTTGTATTTGCGGATCCAGTTGTTGTCGTTTCATTTTCTTTTCTCTTACAATAGTTAGAGGAGGTATTTTCCTTGGTTTCTTTATTTTTATATTGGTGTTGGTGATATTTTTATGAATGGTTTTGGTATTTATATTGTCATTATTATTATTATTATTGTTAGTATTTTTGTAGATTCTCCTACTAGGATTATTGCTGTGACTTTTTCGTGTTGTAAATTTTGCTTTTGCTTTTCTTCTTTTCTTAGTAGTTGACTTTCTTCTCTTTTTCCCCATATTTAATATTGTTGATGGTAGTAGTATTGGTGGCCTTACTGGTATACGTGAAGCCTTTAACATTTTCACAACAATATGAGCACTGAGCGTTTTTTTGAGATCAAAATTAGGAAATGGATTCAGCACAGTAAGACCACTTGTATCATCTGGAGAAGACCAGACATTCACAATTCTATTACAAACATTATAATTGCTAGTAGAATTATTATCATTACTACAAGTAGTAGTAGTAGCAGGAGTTGTGCTGGAATTTGGATACACACTATTAAATGGACTCTTATAATAACTGTATCCATCATCATCACTAGAATTTTTCTCATGAGATTTAAAATGAACACGTAAAATATGAAGACAAGCATTTCTCCAGATAGTCATCTGTTTGTCACAAAAAATACACTGATAAATGTTGTAAGAGCTACAACCCGTCTCAATTAATATAGATTCTGCAAAATTTATACAAACAAAATAAAATTAGTAAAAAGAATGATTATCAAAGAAACATATGTTAGTTTTATATGATTTTGTATAACATTTACAATTTACATATATATAATATGTCAATAAATTTTAAATACTTCACAAAAAAATAAAATCTTACTTATATGTTTAGAAGCTTCCTCAAAGTTGTTATTAGTGAATGATCCAGCTTTTACATTACACATAATAGAATTTCCTACTTCTACAATTTCCATCGTTTGTTGTTGTTGACTACCCTCTTCTACTTCACCTCCTTCCTGATTTTTGTTTTCTGTATCAAGTGAAAGTTCTAGAGGATTTTGCTCTTTAGTTTGTTTTTGTCTAGTTTTATAACTCTTAAATATGGACAATTTACTTTTAGTTGGAGGAAGTTCAATAAATCTTTCATTCCGTTCATCCATCGTGACATTATCATCCCGATCTAATTCATCATCATTATTAAGGCTATTAGTGTAGGTGACTCGTTTGTTGACCTGTCTCTCGGATCTTCTTGTTTCCAAACCATCCCATTCTTCATCATCTGACCTGTCTTGACGAGTTGTTTTCTTACCCCTACCAAAATTTCCCCTTTTACGACGTTTCCCTTGAACTCCAGATTTTCTCTTTCTTTCATTTGTACCTTGTGTCATGACAGAGGTGGATGTAACTACTTCCTAAAAATATATACATGTCAATTTTTATTTTGAAGGAAGAAAAAAAAGAGAGGAAAAATTACATATTAAATAATATATAGTAGGTTAATAATTAGTTGAACATCAAATTAAAATTTCCTATTATTTTCTATTTACAGATAGGATATATTATAAAGTACGCACCACTGATGATGATGTTTGACTACTTAATGGATTTTCATTTTGAAATGAACATTCTTCAATTTCATCCTGAATAGATGATTGTGGAAGGATTTGAATTAGATTTTGTTCAGAGTCCTCAGGAATCTCCACAATCTCTGGAGGTAAACATGCATCTATTTTTATTATCTCCAGATCAGGTTCATGGACATGAATACGATCGTGTACGTGATCGACATCATTAGTTAAGGAAGTATCAACAACTCGACTTAATACTTCACGTAGCTGAAATAAGAACACAACAAAATGGATTGGAATTTCATATTTGTATTGTATACACAGTTACAAAATTCATTACAAATGTATATTATACTACTGTTTTTTTTTCATTTATTTACTATATTTACATAACATTGAAATAATCACCTATATTATTAGAAGAATTCTTTAGTAGCATATTCTTCAATTATTTGAATTTTTGAAATGAAATAATGTAAAATATAAAGAATAATATAGTTTTATACTTACATTTTGAACAAGAATTTCCGATTTTAGATTCGGATTAAGACCAGCAAGTGTTTCAAATGCATTTATTTGTAAACTCAGCTCCCGTTTCTATACATCAAAATACAGGATGTAATAAATTAGTGCATAATATATATAATATATAGTATTTAATCAATAATTAACATAATATAAATATTTTTACAATAATGAGATTTCTTGTATTCTTAATAAATAATGAGTTAAATGTACACAATAATTAAGTTGAATCAGCATTTTTATAAAAAAATAGCACTTAATTTGACATTGCAATTTTGAAACCAATTATACAAAGTTGAAATTACACATCTTCACGTCATCAGAAAATGTGTATATATAAAAGAATGTTAAATGTAAACAAATAAATAATATATATTACGATATACAGTTACTCTAATAATCAACAATACTTTTCTGATAATAATAATAATAACTACTAATCATTACCAAATTGAAGCATTCGTCACAAAAAAGTCTTGTTTTTGATCCAGTCATGTTAGTATCTCCAGTCTTGCTGTTCATAGTCTTTGTCAATCATCAATCATCAATCATGGATCTTTTGGGACTGTTGTTGTTTTCTTCCGGTTCAAAATTATGACCACTTTCTCATCATGTCACACACATTTATTATTAATGTTCTCTTCCTATTTTCCCTTTTTTCCTTGTGTCAATTGTCAAATTAACTGGTCTACCACCAACCACACACGTCTTTTCCTTTTTTTGTATCTTCTGTTTACACTTTACACAACAAAAAACCCACAACAAAAAAGAAATGATGAAATTTGATTGTAAAAATTAAATGTTTTGATGATTTTTAATATTTATTACTATAATCCACTTTTCGTTTATTTGCAAAAAAGTAAAAAACAGAAAATTGTCCCACATTTTATGACAAAAAAAATGGTATTTAACTATATAAATTGTAAAACTCACCTTTTCCCAGCAATTAATTTGACGGAGCTGTGTGTGTCGGCTTACAGACAGACAGATGTGTTGGTGTACTGCGTACTACGGCGTTCAGTTTCTAATGAGAGTTTCTAATGATTGAGAAAAGTCCTATAAATTTACATTCAACTTATGAATCTGAAATTTTCAGGATAGATATAACCTTTGACCTGAAGTATATTTATAGACATGCAAAAACAAAAGCTTACTTTTTATTCTCTTTTACTAAATCGTCCTCTTTATTGTTTGCGCTCTATCATGTGTTTTGATTAAAAAAAAGTTTTTCATTAGACGTTGAACACTGTAGTATAGCCTATATTAAATAATACAAAGCACATATTATATATACCTACATCTATAAAGTCTGTATAAGTATATACAGATGAATATCTCAATGCGTTTGCATAATATAGTGCGTAAACATATGTACTATGTACAGAAGATATGTGCTTACTACACAATAATATTGTGTACATATTATGTGTACACAATATGTACACACAATTGACACAGTACATCTTAAAACTCAGGAATCAGAAAAAATGTGTGTATAATATACATACGGACAGACGAACACGCAGCACTTTTGCTGGAACCGTTTCATGTATTCATGTACTTCATAGTAAAATAATATTTTTTATTTAGGAGGACGAGGATCCATTTCCCTTTTACAAAATACTAGATTTATACGTACTAAGTTGTTTATGGAATTCTTTTACATGCATATATATTCTATGGAGCATGCCGTGCATTTCCGTGCTCGTACAATTATTAGACAGGTAACTATATATTACAATACAACATGTCATGCATTATGTATAATATATTATGGTTTTATACATAGGTTAGGTGTTAAGAACCGGAGTTTTAATACCTCTATACATCTGTGCCAAAGATTAAACATGGAGTGAAGAGAGATAAAATGTACAATGAATTTAAATATTTATGTTGTTACTTACTTGCTGATACTACTTAAAAGTAATATACAATCCTGCTATACAATATCTCTCCATCTATGTTCATCCGTTTTTACTGTTCAATCCTCAATTACATGAAATTAAATACATACTTACAAAACACAATATCAATAGTTGCATGATGGAAAAAGGCGAAACTATAATATGTGTACACATGTATACACATATATGAATGGCTCTTTCTGGTTGCACTCTTCTGGAAGTTCTGGAAAATATTTTTAATCTACATGTAGCGTGTACATTCTACATTGTACTTGGAAAGTGAAAGAAGGGTCAGTCCTTGAAACTAAAAGGGTCACACGTCACACTTCGTATTCCGGTGAATAGGCGAGGTTAAGTTCAATATGACATAAGGTATAAGTACCTTTTGTTTCTATCAACATGAGGAAGCTGTGTATTTTGATATTGTATTTTGTAGCATTTTATTTGCATCTCAAATAGTACTATTTTGTGGAAAAACGAACCTTCTTCTATGCCCCCATTTTAGGCCATTCATCATTCATTCATTCATTCATTCATAATTCATTAGATTATGTCTTTTATCTTTAGTTTGTCACTTATCACTCAACACTCTATATTCAGAATTCAGGAATAAAGAAGTAGTGATAAGATTTGTCGTTGGTGTAAGATACAAGATACGACTATCGACTATCTATGTGAGATAAGAAAATGAGACATGAGCAATGAGCATTTTACGTTAGTTTGTAGTCTCAATACGTAATTATTGTCATTTTTATGAATTTAAAATTGTTCTTGTTTGTTTATTGTTTATGTCGTTGTCGATAAATTGATGCATCAAATCGATATTTTGACTCATCATAAAATTTTATGCTACGTAACATATATGTACAAAACCCATATGAATTATGGATTGGATATTAGATTTGGATGTACTTATGGATACTTTCAAATGTAATCGTTAGGCATTAGGCATGTAAGTTGTGTGTACTTTGTACAAAACTACACAAATTTCCAACGGATACTTACAGTACAAATTGTACATAATATCTCTATTATCTATGCATAACATGTAATAACGTTTGATTTTGTGACACAAATTTCGTTACAAGGTATAGGACAAAATATGGAAGTGACAAAAAAGGCAAAAGTGCGTGTACATTTATTTAATACTGTAAATTGTCCATTGTACATCATGTTATCATAGTGTGCGTTTGGATTGTTTTGGATTTTGTATAGACGGCGGACCATACAACTTGTCGCAATATTCGGTTAGGATACTCTGTTAACATACAAATGACTTTAGAGTACATAAAATACATACATAGGCTAAGCACCTCTAGGTTCCTGTATATAGTATTATATTATTTATTATTGAACTTTTTCTTTATTTACCTACATATATTACGCATGTTTACGGCTTGCTGCAAAATCCAAAGTAGAATTAAGCATAAAAACTGTATGAAGCATGTACAACCTTTTTACAGAGTTCTAAAACCTCCGAAACAAAATAATGAAACATGAAGGTCCGCTCTCTACACTCTACAGTCTAAACTGTATAAAGCACCAGGCAAATACACGAGACTTTGTATCAGTCACTACTTAGGCTGTTTGCTGTTTCTACAAAAATCTCATTGCATGAAGCACACAAAATCCATTTTTGATTTGTGTATGTGTTTGAGATTTCAGTACATTCGCATTGGGCATTGGGCTTAAAATGCATGTACTCTCGAACTCTTGTTTTCTGTCCAAAATTCTAATGCTTAGAGTTTAGTTAAAAAAACATTTTGTACTTAAAAAGGCGAATCCTTATCATAAAACACTATAATCCCTCCAGAATCCATAGTCCATAGAATACAGAAGATTCATATAAACAAGTACTAAAATGTTTATATTTTTTATACAAAAAAGCTAAGAGTTGATTCTGTTGTTTTGATAAAAATTGAGGGTTAGACAAATGTGTGATGTTCATCATCCATCTTTGACTCATTCAGAGACTTTGAAACTTTGGGACAAATGACATGTAAACACATCATGAATAAGAATAAGTACTTCCAAAGAACAACGTTTACAAACAAAATTCTACAAAATTGTGCAAAAAAATGATAAACAATTCTCCAAGTAGATAGTATCAAATTCCATGTTATGTTAATTATTGACCTACAAGTGAATGTTTCTACTTGAAAAGTACATACTTTACAATTGTACAAACAAACATTATGGATAGCTTATTTTTTTGTCTAATATTTAAACATTGTATTTCACACAGAATAAACGTTGAATGTTGAACGGTTTCATTGCTTTGAAAGATCGTTCCAGCAATTTTGTAAGCAACAAACATCATATATGTACAATGTACAATGTTCAATGTACATTTTATATGCATAATATATTTTGTGAATACTTGGCAATATGGAATATAACACATACAATGAATGTGTACCTGTTCATGCAAATTCCAATTTGTCGTATTTGTCTCTGTGCAAATTATGTACACCAAGTATTTACTTTTTACACACACACACGTCCAAATTTCATGTTACTTTCGTTTTCCTCTACTTAATAGTTAACATACTAGGACACCTTATTTGTTTGTTGTTGGGTATTATTGTGGGATTCTCTTTATTCTTTATTCTTCCTTTTGTTTTTGTTATAAATTGTAAATAAGTGATCATCTACCGTGTACCGTGTACAAAATGTAAGAACCAAAGCCAAATAACAGGTTTTTCTGATTTCTGATCGACTTAATTTTCTTTAGTGTTTCTTGTTGTTTATTTTTTATATGCATAATACATAATACATAGTATGATATGATACACGATAGAGGATGAGATGAGATGAAATCAGATGAGGCGAGATGCGAGTTTTGTGAAGCAAAAAACAGTTGTAATGAATTTTAAATGAGAGTGTAATATAATAGCACATCAGTATCTTTACGATAAATTACTCCACACTTACATCTAACATACCTACAATTTTATGATTCCAGATTCTAGATTCTAAAGAGAAGAACACATTCAATTAAAATTCACCAATTCATGCTCAACTGGATCTTCATTCTTCTTCATTAACATCATCATTGTCATTGCCATCGTCATCACCATTCTAGAATAAAATAGAATACGAATACGTTCTTCTGTTCTTCATTCACAATTCACGCTAACCTTTTCCATCTCATTCTTCATTCTATGACGGGCGTTTCGAATGCAAGTGGAGATTTTGGGGGGAAAAGAAAAGAAACTGGGGAATTGAAGGTGGCCAACTTTTACAACTTACAACGTACGACTTACGACAGCGTAAAAAGTAAAAAGGTTCTCCATTAATTTAGATTTATCTCCTCATTTTTCTCAATGTTTTTTTTTTCGTTTTTTTTGGTTGCCTCTTTTTAGGTGTATTCAGTTTTTTAAAGGTATAAATAAATATTCTGAATGCTGATATTACTGTATTGAATGAAATAAATCCCTGTTTGCTATTGACGGTTGACTTATTCAAAACTGTATACTTGTAGGCTGCACACTGCACACGTTGTTTATCGATATGCAAATATCGTATAGGGAAAATGTAGAATAAACAACTGAGTTCATATTTATTATGGTTTATAGTATATATATAGTTTACGATAGCAAAGTGTGCAGTTAAGTTCACAAGATTATAATATGGTTCTCAGAATTTAGTTATGAAAAGAGCAGGAAAGGAATTCAAAATGTCAAGAGATCGGCTAATAAATCGTCTCAAATCTCGCATATACTTACCAGTAAGTAAATTCAACGTCCAACAGTTTTTTTAATTTTTAAACACTTCTGTTCTTCATTTGAATATCAGGCATTTGTCGCATGCTAGTTTTTGTGTTTGTAGTCTGTACAGTGTACACCACACATTACATAATATGCACATGTATTGTGTATGCATGGGAATTCCAAATAAATGACAACTACTAAATGACACTTACAAGATATAAGATGGTTATTTGCTATTTGCTATGTTACCTATAAACAATCAAATTAAAAGAACGTTACAAAATTGAAACCAGAATAGGTAAAGTGAAACATCCTAGGAACACTTGTGAGCTTGCTTGTAGTAATTTTACTTGTACTGCATCATTTCTTATTATTTTATATACGAGGAAATCAGTATAGAAAAGAGACTATAAAAAGTAAGGAAGATGAAGCATAAGAATAAAGTGAGATGAGCTTAATCTCATATGCTTTGGCAGTTGGCACTGCCGGGTGTTTTACAGCTTGCAGCAGCATAATTTGTAATTTGTAGTCTTTAAAGATGGTAAAACAAATAAAAATTTCAATAAACTTGCCAAACTTCCGGACTCGGGACATTTCATGGAAAATGTGCATAAGACACACATAAATAACTTGTAATTTGTAGTTTGTTTTTCTACAGTTTACAGGTTGTAAATTTCATCGATCACTATAGTTACAAGTATGAATCAAGAATCAAGAAACCAGAGTTGTCATGAAATGTGTAATAATAATGGTAAATGCTAATTGTAATGGAACAAAAGAGTAAGGATTGCCTAATAAAAATAAATGAACAAAGACACGCTCTTTTCCTTACCAAGTACAAAATATGTAATTCTTTATATAAAAATGCATAATATACAAGTTTTGCAGTGGATAGTTAACAAAACTAACAAGAGGCAATAGGCAATTAACAATAATCCTACAAATCTAGTTTTTCTCCCATCCATCTCACACAATCACACACATCACACGAGCAATCCCAACAATTTACAGACAATCATCAATGCTCATCATTTATGTAGCCTGTATGTTGTATGTATAATGTATATATCCAGTGATGATGTGCAAACCTCATGCAAAATGTTAATGTCAATGTCAATACATAAATAATTTTCCAGGAATTGCCGAAACACACTCCATGTACAATGTACATTATACATACTACAGTACTTTATTCATCCATTTATATTTTACTTCTCACCCACGGTATGAAGACTTACAACTTAGAACTTTGAACACACGATGAAGAAGATGCAGATAACAAGATGAAGAAGATTTTCAAACATGGATGTTGATGTTGATATTGATATTGATATGGTCAAACATTTCCCCCCACTTTTTGTCTTAGTTTGGTTTCTTTTGGTTTTTTGGTATGGTGTAAAGTAATTTAAACTTGTATATCTTTTGAATATGCATATCTATACAAATCACATAATAATATCACATGGCTCAAGTTGCTTTAAGGTGAATATGAATTTCAAGACTCAAGACTCAAGACATGTTGTTGTATAATAATATGCACAAATTTTTTTCAATTTTCATGGGTACAAAAGATGTAGGATATTTGCATAAAGATGCTTATAAGATGTCAAGTACGTCCATTTATTGTGTTATATGTATGTGTTGTCATGCGATCCATCTCCATTTATCTACTTAGTTACTATTATCATCATGATTATTATTACAGTATTCTGCATTCTGTATTATTTTGACGAGGAGCAATTAACATGTAGCGTCAGATTATTTAACATTTTTTACCATTTTTATGCCAAATCAAGCTTTCAGCATAATGTATAATCCATAATACAGCATACAGAAGAATACTAGAGACATCAGACATCAGACTCGACCACGTTTCTTTTCTACTTCTTTACTTTTTCTCCAAAAGTATAAATTCATTTCAATGACTTTTTTTAGGGAAGAAGATATACAATGATACGATGTGTTAGGAATGCATGCATGTTTATATGTGTATGTGTACAATGTACAGTGTACAGTGATGCTGAATGCTGAATGGTGACGATGACTTTTATGAGAATGTAAAAAAGTACTAGAATACTACAACCTACAACCAAGTTGATCTCTTGAATCAAGATTCTTGATTCTTGATGAAATTGATCAAGATGGAGGATGGACAATGGACAAGGGTGGTGAGACAAAGGATGAGTAAACGAATGTGCATGGACATGGACCTATGTAAGTGATGGCGTCCATCGTCCATCGTCCATGTACAATGTACAAGATGCAATAGCCCCACATTGCATGTACCGTGTCATGTACTATATTATATCACATCAAATAATATCATATTATTCCAGAAAGTATATTTGAAGGGTGGTAAATGACGAATATCCATTAGTGTCCATGAGTTCCTACTGAGAACCTCATCAACCTACAACCTACAAAATTCAATTTGGGTGTTAGTGTCTTTTAGTACTTTGTCCAATTTGCAATTCCCAATCCCTACACATTGTGTTCTTTGTGCTTCACTGGAACTTTTAATTGTAAGTGAATCTCAACTCTTAGAAACACGTTTTTTGTACACTAATCTTCTTCTTTGTGCGTACTGTTTTACTATATTGCAAATTGTACTGTGCATAATAAATTGAACTGGAATTCGGACCACGATTTTTTAAAAATAGATTTTTAGCTTTTATTACAAGTTTTTTTTATTTAATAATCTGGGATTTTTTTTGTATCAAAATTTAAAATAAAGATGGAAAGATTTTTGTGATTGATTTTTAAAAGTGTAAAAATAATTTAGTTGTTAATCCTTTTTTTAATTTAATATTTCTAGACCGATTTTCCACATCGGACCACCATAAAAAATGCAGATGAAGCTATTTTTCCTCTTCGGCCTCTTGGCTTTTGCCTCGGCTGCTCCAGAGCCGGATGTGAATGAACTCCGAACTCCACCGCTTCAGTTCAGAAATGAATACCTCCCACCATCATGCCCTCCCGTGGGAACAACCACAGTGACTAGGACTACCACCAACTACCAAACCTCCACAATTGACCGCCCGGTCACTCGGGAAGTGACCAGGACACAAACTTCCTATTCAACCCAAATAGTCCCAACAACCTCCACAGCCTACGTCACTCAAACTCAAACCAGAACGGCCACAACCACAGTTCAAGTTCCAGTAGTGACCACTGCCTATGAAACCAACTATGTAACTCAAACCCAAACTCAAACACAGACCAGAACACAAACCCAAACTCAGACTCAAACACAAACACAAACTCAAACTAAAACTCAAACTCAATACCAAACTCAGACCCAAACTAGAACCCAAACCCAAACTCAAGTGGTGCCCACAACCATCACTCAAGTCGTCCCAGAATACAATACAGTGACATCCACTCAAATCCAAACAGTGACTCGACCCGTGACACGAGAAGTAACCCGAACTGAGACTTCCTATTCCACTCAAATCGTCCCCACAACTTCCACAGCCTACATCACCCAGACTCAAACCAGAACTGCGACAACCACCGTCCCCGTCCCAGTCCTAACCACCGTGTATGAAACCGACTACCAAACTCAATACCAAACCCTCACTCAGACACAAACTCAAACTCAATATCAAACTCAGTACCAAACTCAAACTCAAACCCTCACACAAACCAAAACTCAAGTCCAAACTCAATACAACACTGTGACAAAGACACAAACTCAAGTTCAGACAGACTACAAAACTCAGTATGAAACACAAGTGCAAGTCCAATACCAGACTGAGACTAAAGTTGTTCCCACAACCATAACTCAGAGGATCCCAGAATATAACACTGTGACCAAGACGGAAACTCGCCCTGTGACTTACACTGATACCAAAACTGTGACCTCCAACATCCAGGTCCCCGTACCAACGGTCATCACCCAAACTCAGCAAGTTGAGAGAACCAAGACGCAGTATGAAACTGTCGCAGTTACTAAAACTCTTCCAGGGAATACCGTCACCGCAACTGCCACAACTACTACCACTGCCACTCAAACTGTTCCACAACCCTGCTCCTACCTACCTCCTCCAGCCTGTGAATGCAGCAGTAGCATCAGTGGAGGATATGCCTACAACCAACCACCAAACCCACTTCAATACCCACAAAATAATCAGAGGAATAGATATGTGAGGGAACAAACCCCAGTCAACTACAACCTGGACACACTCCAAGCTCAAGCCTCCAATAATGCTCCAAGTGTCGTCGCCCTGGAAGGAAGTGAAAGCGGACCCGCTGGAATTGATCCCTCATGGACACATTGGCTCCCAACCATCAACTCTTACCGCCAAAAGGGTGTCCGAGCTTAATCCTTAATCTTGGTTAAATAATAAACATATACCTTTTTGTTTTTGTTTCTTCTTTTTTATCTTTACATTGAACTTGAAATTGAAATTGTTTTTTGATTGTTTTCTTCTTCGTCTTCTTCTTCTTCTTAAGATCCTATCATTTCTTTTTATGAAAAAATGAAATCAATTTGTATTATAAAGGATCTGTGATAAACTTGCCAATTATTGAATAAACATTTTTTTCCACATAAATTCATAATTCATAATGAATCCTTTGATTCATTCTTTTTATTTGATACCGTTTACTTCCCTTTATTTATGCACATATCTTGATCTTGTTGAAAGTAAAAGTTTAGGTATGTGTACACAAGTGTGTGAAAATGCAGTTTGATATGAGATGAGATCACCATCAAATTCATTTGAATCTCGAATCTCGAACGTTTGAAAGAGAATATACAATTCCATTCAAAACAAACTAATAAATAATTTCTATAATTGATTATGCAAGAAGCGAAGAAGCATGAGGTAGGAGGTATGAGGAAAAAAAGATGACACACGCGTCGAAAGTCACTCAAATCCGTGTCTGAGTTCTTCTCCGTCTGGTTCTCTAGTCTCTAGTCTTTGTGCTCTTCTGAACTTGATTGTTTAGACGAGAGCAGGCAAACTATGGAATAATATAATGTGCTCATGCAGATACATAGTGAATAGTGAATAGAAGAAAGAAGATGATATGAAGGTCAAGGTAGTCAACTTGACTCTACTTGTATTAAACTACTACTACTACAGCAACAGCAACTACTTGATTATTTGCATCACAGCAGACAATTTTTTCCACCTCACTCACATCGCAAATCAAGATTAGATTCAACATTCAACGTTCAAGAATCAAGACAGGTAAGGATGAATGGAAATGGAAATGGAGATGAGCAAGAGAAGGCAGAAGGCAGAATACATGTAAGTGAAGAGTGAAGAAGCATCTGCTTCGAGCTTGGAGCAAATTCTTCTTCTTTTTCTTTTCCCATCTTTTTGGTGTGAATAGTTGATTTGGATTTTGGGTTTTGCATTTCCTTGTACGTAAAGAGTAAATCTAAGAGAGAAAGATTAAGAGAGCGAGAGAGACTGAAAAACTGGATTTCATTTCAAATGTGGTCAGTAGTTTTGTATTTTGTAGTTTGTAGTTGAGCGGCACACGTGAACGATTATACATTATACACTGATCTCAAGTCTCAAGCATTTAGCATTTAGTTGGGATGTGTGATATATATCAAAACCTTATAATTTTGTACATTTGCAATTTGCAATTTACACAAGTTTGATTACTTCTTCTTACGGCTCCTTTTCCAACTTCTCACTCTTTAAATCTTTCCACAAAGTTGTCCGATTTCAATACGATGATCATGATATCAACACAAAACACAAACCACAATTTGCAATATACCATACATGTACAATATATCTACAATCTACCTATAATTATTATGTTCTCAATTCTCAATAAATGAAAAAAAAAACAGCTTAAGGTGAAAAAAATGCTACGAGGGAAAAATGGAGGGAGAAAACTGGAAAGTCTACACTGTACATTGTACATTTTACACGGTACAGGTTGTAAAATCGAAACCCCGTTTGCTATATACACATGCACATGGTGCTTGTTGCTTTAGCTACTTGACGATTTTTGCACAAAAGGAAGAAGAATGATGATTCCATTAAAAGTGGGTAGTGGATCTTTAATCTTCAAATTAAGTACGCATAACAAGTAGTAGAACATAGATAAAAGTTGCATCTAGATTCTAGAGATTCTAGATGCTTCTTCTGTCTTGAGTCTTGAGTCTTGAGAAGTATGAGAATTCTCCACATTTATCATGTAAGGCGTACATTGTACATATAAATACATACACGCGCTAAAAACAGACAAATCGACGTGTAGGCATGGGATACGCGATACACGTGTAATTAAAGGATTAAATACAATTCGAAGCCTAAAACAAATTCATTCACTTAGTTAAAGTTAAAAGGAGCGGTTAATATTTACTTGATTTGTCATTTTGATGGTGAGTAAAACAGCAGGGGGGATCTTTTAAGTCACTTTAAAAACTGTATTTTTGAGGTTTATCTAGCAACGCACACATGTCTATATACAGAATATATATATATTCTGTATTCTGTATTATCTTCCAGTCTACTACATAATAATATTATGATGATAGTAAGTTGTATATTTTTTGTGAGCAACATTTTTTGGAAGGTGGAAATATGGAACATGGAACATGAAGAAACTTCTTTCATTTGGAACTGCAAATATGTAGTCACAAATCTTTGTAATAAATAATGACATAAAAGATGACAATGTCCATGTCCAAGTACAATGTGTATAATGTGTACTGTGCTTTTATAAAGTGCATGGAATATGGAACATGAAATATGGACTAGACGTAAAACACAAGTACAAAGTAAACATATAAACCTTTAAATACAGGTGCAGTTCATATTGTGTTGTTTGAGTACATAAAAATGCTAATCTCAACCCATTATCTCTTTATGGATTTCACAACGTGTTGTATTGTTGTATGTTTTATCCAGTATGTAGTAGTATGTATGCATTATGCATGCTGCATATGGAAGGTGCAACTGGATTTCTGTACATTTACATTTAATATTTATTTGTATTACTCGGTGGTTGTAGTGAAATAAAATAAGTCGTTAAATTTGAATATTTAAATAGGTAGTAACTAAATAAATAAATAAATGATAAATAAAATGGATACAGATCCAGTTTTTAATGAGTTGGACTGGGATCTGGAATATCTTATTTCCATTTTGATCGTTGGACCCGTTTTTTGAATTAAAAAATGACTTTCCTTTTCTTTGTCTTGAGTTTTGAGTTTGGAAAAATTACTATTATTGGATCTTAGAACCAGTCAAAAATTGAATGGTGTCCAGTTTTCTAGTAATAAAAATCAAATCTGAACAGAGAACTTTGATTCCACGAGAAATTTTTCCTATAGCAACATGACTATGTGCTATGTATATTATATATGCCTATATGAAAAAATAGTACAACTAAAATGTATAAAAGCCAACAAAAGCATAAGAAAAAGCTATCAAGGAAGAAGAATCATTAATTTAATTTAATATTTTATTGATAAGTCGTAATTCCCCCATACCTAAGTACTTGTTAAATACACTGATTTATGCTTCATCCTCACTTGAAACATGATGCAAATAAACTGGTGCAAATCTATTTTCATAATCTGAAATCGTAATCCATAATCCATAACTTGTATTATACATTACATGTAATCTTAAAATAATACTCGAAACTCGTAACATTGATAAGAATCAGTAAATGATAAATGATAGGATTGATCATATAATTTTTCCTTTTGTTGTGACAGGTTTGGTCACCACTTTTCATTTCATTTGTGTCAATGGTCAATGGTCAATGGCAAACTGAAAAACGACAGTGGCAATGACATTGAAAAGGAAAGTGGACAAACTATAATAATTTTCCAAGTACTTGTTTGAGATTTTCTTTTCCTTTTGTCACCAACCTGTACAATAAGAAGAGGAAGGAAAGTGTTTGATGTTTGATATTATTTGATGTTTCATGTCACAAAATTTATTGTAATATTATGTTAACAGTTAACAGTAAAATTATAGTAGTATCCGTGTACTTGCATACATATTGGTAATTGATATTTTTATCTCTTGGTTTCATCTCTTTTGTTTTCGCTTTCATTTTCATTTTCCATTTAAGTTTTCTGGTTTTTTCTGGTCTGCCTTTAGGATTTAGAATTTAGAAATGTCGTCACTATACTAAATAATACTAATAATATATTATGAAGGTCATAATTTTAAGTTTTTATTCCTTGTGTCACACAGCAGCAGCAGCACACGGCAGAAAGTGAACTTGTTTTTCTACTACTCCCGACCGGAAATTCAAGTCTTTATACTTTATACATAAAGTTCACAGTAGTCAACAAATGCTACATGTTCATTGTTAATACATGTAGTACACTGTATCAACTGTAAACTGTAATACAACTAAACTAAATACGAATACGATACGAAACGATACACATATGAAAGAGGGAATGAATTGAAGAATGACAAGTTTATTCAAAGTAAAAAAAGAAGATGTGAGTACACATAATTTTGTGATTTTTCAATCATGATTCATTGACTATGCCAAAGCCCAAGCCGAAGTAGCTGCCAACAACAGGATTGAGAGGATTTTGACCCAAACATAGAACATACATATAGAACATGTAGAACATAAAACGTGCATATGCTCAATGCTCATCACTCAACAAAATAATAATACATATCTATAAAAAAAATAATAAAGTAACGGCTATTCTTTGGGCGAACACGTTTATCCATTTATGTATATCCACATGTGAATTAGATTGGATTGGTTTTATATTTTATATTGACTCGTGAGGAAACCAGAAATATCTAAAGAATAAAGAAATCAGAACAAGATTAAAGAGTACGTATTTATCCAAGTACATGAATGAGTACTAATCGAGAATCGAGAGAGTGGTTTGACTTCAATCTTCAATCAAATATATATCACTCACACATCACACATCACATATGCATTTTCCCTTTCTTTGTACATGCAGTTTGTAGTTTGTAGTTTTTTTCCCCTTTTTTCTAATGATACGTCTTTATCATCTCTTTATCGTTTTCTTCCTTTCCTTTTTCTTGTGAGGTTCAAGGTACAAGGTACTGGCTAACAAATTCACTGTACATTGCACATTGTGTACATTGTACATGCACATTTATGCACATATCAAAAGTTATTATACATGTAAATAAGTAAAAAGTAAAGTAAAGTGATGGATTGGACGAATTTGATTGCTTTTTCTACTACTAATACAATTTTGTCATATTCAGTGCACTTTTCCGCTTTCCACCTTAAACCTTTTGATGAAAAAGAGGAGGATCAACAAATCAAACATCAAACATCAAACATGAACCATGAACCATCAACCATCAAAAGTATCAAGTATCAAGTATTAAATACATGCACATTATCACCTTCTTCCCCTTTTCCTTCCTTCCTCTTTCTTGCTCTTTGCTGTTTTGTCTTTTGTGTTTTGTCTTTTGCTTTCTTCTTTTGTTTTTGTTTTCAAGTTTGTTCCTGTTTTCACTATCTTTTGCTTCTGGTGCTCACTGTTTTGATGCCAGTTGTAATCACAATTCCAACAGAGTGAGATGGATTTTAAACAGTTTCTCATCATCCTGGTAAATTATTATTACGTTGTTGTTTATTTTTCCTTCATTTTCCTTAATTTTCCTTAAATTCCCTTATTTTAAAAATCACAACTCAAAGATCAAAGAGAACTTTGAGACAAGAAATAATTCAAGTAAATGTGGATTTATAATGTGAAAAAGTGTCTATAAAAATTGTTTGAAAATTTGTGTAAAAGGTGAAATGTGTGTGTGTCATTTTTTAAGTTTTTTATTTTATAATTTTAGACGGTGGTCATCGTGACGATGACTGCCTATTCCATGGCTCAAGTCGAAGAACAGCAAAATAAATCAGAAGATCAAGGGGTTTATGAAGTTTTAGGTAAGTTTTCTTTGTGCTTTTTGTGTCATTTTTATTGATTCTTCTTGATTATTGATTGTGGAGAATTCTATATTTTATGGTCGTGTTTGCATTTTACCCTTGAAACTGACAATACAGATGTCATGTGTGCGAAAGACACATCTGTCAAAAGTCAAAAGTCTCAAGTCAAAAGGGATGAAAGTTGTGTAAATGAAAAAAAAAATGTGGACGTTGGATTATTTTTATGTGTAAATTTATAGAACCCGGATCACGAAAAGGTCGTTCCATTGGACTTATTTACCGATATTTCTTTGGAGGTGTGAAACTTTTTCTATAGTAGATTTAAATTAATAATTACTTCCCTTTTATTTAGTAACTTCTGTGACCTTTTAGTTACAAAATACATTATAAAACCTTTCCTTTTTGCTTTCCTAATATAGGGAACCCCGCACCAGATCATCCATTAATAAAATCTCGCTACTCCACCTCTCGAAAGCGTTCAGTGAAAACAGGGAAAAAGTCAAAAGGTTCTAGATCTAGTTCTAGGCCGAGTTCCCCCGAGAGTAGTAGTTCAGATAATGTTGATGAGGAAACTCGAAGAAGAGAGGGTTCAGGTAAAGAAGGGTCTGGTGAGAAGTCTGGTCAGGTCAGTGTCAAAGGTCAAGATAATTCAGGAGTAGATTTACAACGTTCAGACAGCAGTAGCGGTAGCAGTAGTCCTAATCCTAGTAATAGCCAGTCTGTAGCAGAGTCCTATCAATTTCCAACTTATGTTCAGGCCCCAGAAAACTCGTTGCATCCTCAACAACAACAGCAGTTGCAGTTGGAGCTTGCTGATCCCTTGATTCTGAATGAGAATGTGAATGTGAACCCCCTTGAACAAGGTTACAATGCTCTCACTCCAAATCCACAAATTCCCGTACAAGGTCAGCCTAACCCTTTAATAGATCCGAATTCCCAATATTCCAATTATTATAGCGGACCTCTGGAGACCCACATACACCCTCAAGGAACCGGAAGCGGCACCCGAAGCGGAACAGGCCCAGGAGGAAGTCCAGTTACAACCCCCATCATATCCCAATCAGCAGGAGGAGGCGGAGGAGGAGGGACGATTACTTACACCACCTCATCCCAATTTCCATCCCAATCACAACCACAACCACAACCACAAAATCCAGTCCAGTCATCCCCATTTTATCAGTTCCAGTCCCAGCCCCATCTTCAACTCCAGTCCCAATCCCAATTTGAACAATATCAACAACAACAACAACGATCTCCCCAATATATACAACAACAACAACCCCAATTACAATTACAACATCATTTCCAGCAGCCACAAACCCCCACCATCACATCCACGTTTCCCACCTCGACGTCCCAATTCACCCTTCAACAAGCACCCCAAGCCCAACAATCATATCAATCCACTCAACCTAGACCCGAGCAAACCCAATATTATCAGACCCAAACCAATGCTCCCCATGGCAACACTCCAAGCTTTACTTTCAATGACCCAACTACGACAATCACCAACAATGCTCCAAGCAATCCTTACACAACTCAAAGACACTCATACAATGCCCAGAATTTTGGAGCCGGAAGAATTTATAATCAACAACCCCAATCCCAATCCCAACAACAACAATCCCAGTCAAGACTCTTTAATCAACAACCACAATCATCACTACAACAACCAACACAATCACTACAACATTCACCACAACTTGAATTTTCCGGAACAACTACCACAACCTCAACCTCATCAGTTCCAGGAGGAAGTATCAACACCAACCCCAATCCCAACTACAATTATTTCGGCAGAGGAATTAGTTCACCCCCTAATTCTGCATCAGGGTTTGCTCCCTCAGGAAATGTCAATACCCCTGGGTCATTTGGACCAGGAGGGCATTTGAATATAAATCCTAGTTCTTCTTCTCCTTCCTTTAGACAAATCTATAACCAGAACCAACAGCCACATCCTGCTGCTGCTGCAAATTACCCCAATTCTTATAGTCAAACTAGTAGTAATATCTATAGTAATAATAATAATAATTACCAGAATAGTCAGAATACAATTACAAATACCAATGTAAATACTAATAATAATAATAATAATGGTAATGCGTATCGTCACACACAATCTCCTGCTACAACAACAACGACAACAACGACATACAGCTCAAGTCCAGTATTTGCAGCTCAAAGTCCAGGACAACGACCAGTTCTAAGTCCTGCGTATGAAGTGGTTAAACAACAATTAGCATCAACTTACTACAGTGGCCCTTCCACTTCCTCTCTAATCAGTAACAATAACAATAATAACAATAACAACTATCCTGCTCCTCCTCCACAATCAAATAGTTTGGATGAAGAGGAGGAGGAATTGGATGAGGAGGATTTGGAAGAAATTGCAAAGAGTGTGGATATTAACCAATTAACACCCTCCAATAATAATAACAATTATTTAGTTACTCCTCAAAATCCAAATAATAATAATAATAATAATAATTACTACAATCGACCTAATTATTATTCACAGTCTCCTATTCCTCAAAGTAATCCAAATCCCAATCCAAATCCCGCTTCTAGTTATTATCCCAGTAACAACAACAATAACAACAGATATAATCCCAACCCGAATGCTAATCCAAGTTTGAATAGAAATAATTTTGCTCCTTCTCCATCTTCATCAAGTCAATCCACTCAATCCATTAATAACAACAATAATAATAACTATGTCATTTCACCTCAACAACAACAACAACAACCTCGACCTCAAAGTCAACCTCAACCTCAAACCTACACTAACACTTACGTCCCCCCTCCAACAACAACAAGTAGTAGCACAGGGTATCCTCAACCTCAACCGATCCAAACCCAAACCCGTCCTGTGAACAATTATCAAGCTATTCCAATTTCAATTCCAATCCAACCTTCCAATACATTTGTGACTAGTCAACCTCAACCAGCTTCACCGGTCCAGTATGTCCAGCCTCAGCCTCAATACCAACTTCAACCTTTGACTCCTTACAATAATCCTCTTCAACCCCAACCAAATTATGCCCTTCCTCTTGTCCCTACACAAAATTATCAAATCATACCTCTTATAAATCCCGGTTTCCCCCTAGTCACAAATCAGTTGTACAGTCGGAATGGTCAAACACAAACGCAAACACAGTCTCAACCACAACCACAAAATACAAATCAAGCTCAAAGTCAATTTAGCCAAAACAATCAACAAAATCCAAATCAAGCTCAAAGTCAAGCACAATTTAGCCAAAACACCCCTCAAAATTCAAATCCAGGTTCATACAATAAAAACATGAATACTAATACTAATAACAATAATAATAATTTTAATAAGGAGGTAGAAAATACGGGTAAATTTAATACAAAGGAATTAGAGGCTAGATTATTGAGTCACTCTATGAAGACTGCCAGTGTTTCTTCCTCTCCTTCTCCAGTTG
Source organism: Sminthurinus signatus (assembly GCA_019776565.1). NCBI lineage: Eukaryota > Metazoa > Arthropoda > Collembola > Symphypleona > Katiannidae > Sminthurinus > Sminthurinus signatus. The sequence goes on along the minus strand of JABASP010001122.1, from coordinate 151 downwards.
TAACACCAACTCCTAGAAACCTCCAACCCAACCAAAGTCCTATTCAAAATTATCCTGCAGGAGTCACTCCCAGTCCTCAAAATTATAGACAGTATCCACAAACTCAACAACCTCAACGAACTCAACAATCGCAACAATCACAAGCTCCTCA
>JABASP010001121.1:0-33955 GCA_019776565.1 Sminthurinus signatus | reverse complement strand
CATGGTTCATGGAGTGTGGGGTTTGGAGTAAGAAGATTAGAGTATAAAGCTCCTACATATACTTGCACATGTATTACACATAATACAATATAATAATATTATGTAAGTATACTTGAGACTTGAGTATTGAGTATCTAGTATGTGGAAGCTTTTCTCTATGTAAATTGTTTGCTCTGTGTGCTGTGTGCACAAAGGACGGAGTTTCTTTTATGTGTCCACAGTCTAGAGTCTAGAATCTAGAGTGTAGAGTGTAGGATGTACTATTGTATGGGTGTGGATTGTGGATTAATGGTTAATCCCACTTAAGAGTAATGAATACAGCACACAGTACACAGTACACACAATAAATTTACTGATACAAATAATTCTCTCCTGTGACTTTTATATATTAGCGTCTCCTCTCCAGTTGACATCCTCTCATGTTTCCTCACTTTTGTTTCCTTGTAAGTAGTGTGAATTGCTGTACTAAGTAAGTATTACCATTTGCTAGTTGCAAGTTACCAGTTGCCAGTGCCGACAGAGGAAAAAGAAATATGAGGTGTAAAGAAGAATAAAGGGTAAAGGGACAATAGAAAAAAAGTTTGCAGTATGTACTTCAAACTAAATACAAACAGTCAAAGGTGCAAATTACAAGTTACAAGTTGAAAGAGCCGTGTGATACAAAATTATCAATAATCGTCCATGCTTCTATTTTATATTTTATATTTGATATGAATGAATTGTACCTTGCACCCACAAAAGGAAAAGGCTCATCCTCTGTATTACATTAAAAGTAAATAATAATATAATGTGTAAAACTTACCTTCATTTTTTCTTTGTGCCTTGTGCCTTGTGCCATCATCGTCATTACTCCAGATTCTAGCTTCTAGGTTCTAGATTATAGTTTCCAGAGGAAGCACTTTTATTTGTTTGTTATGTTGTACATTGAATATTAGTCAAGCCATCCAAGTCTTTTGACACTGTCTTTCCATGATGAATGATGAATGTTGATTCTTGAATGGTGAATGACAAATGATGAATGATGAGTGATTTTCTGATTGAAGATTGAAGAACAAGGAGGATATTGTCCATTGTATTGACATATGACATACGACATAGAGCATACGACATTTGATTTTTGATGGTTGATAGTTGACAAAGAAGAGGAAGAAACAAACAAACAACACCGTTTCACCAGTCACCACAAAGTACGAAGCAAAATTCGAAGGAGGACACATGGCACTCATCACTCAACGCTCAATACTCCATCTACAAGGACTCTGTCGGAGTAAAAAAAACAAAACAAATGTAGTCAGTAGCTGAGAAAGATGATCCAGATTAAACAACAGTCTCCAATCTCTTTTTAACTTTATTATTATTTACTGTTTCAAATTTGATAGGGAGCAAACAGACAAATTGTCCAATGGACATTTTGATGGTTGATTTGATTTGTTGATAATTCGTATTCGTATAGTGAGGAAAATCATGTAACTACAAGTAGAACTGAAACCAAAACCAAACGGCCTCCAACACCTCGATGACACGATGACGACTGACAAATATACTCATCTTGTACCTTTGAATTTTCAAGACGAGACAAGACAAGATAAGTAAAGTGGATCCAATGCAATGGTATGAATCTGAAGCTGTTGCCTCCAACTCTGTGAACAACCTGAGTCCGTCATATACATGTGAATGTGCTTATATAATAATTCTTCTTTGCATCTCACTCTCACCCTCTCTGTCTCTTTACATCATACATACTACATATTCCATCTCTAATCTCTAGTCTAACTCAGCACAGCTCTTTCCTTTTCCTTGAGTTTGACTGTCAGTAAAAATTTTTAGATTAGAAAATGCAACGTCTTGTCATGTTTTGCGGAGAATTACAGATAGAGTAAGACTAGGAAATCATGTGTACATATTACATATTATGTATTACATATTAGATAGTACATATTAGAGATACACATGAGTATGCCTCCGGACGTGATTCCCTTAGGCTAATTTCCAGCAAAAAAAATACAGTCCTTGTGGTTTCTTTGCTCTCTCATTCTTTCTTTCTTACTTTCGTCCTTTGGTTCTCTTTCTCTGTCTCTCTGTCTCTCTCGTTCCTCGTTCTTCGTTCTTAAACTGTCTGCAGTCTACAGTCTGAAGTCTGCAGAGTATGTGTTTGTATCTTTTTACTCTTTTGAGTTTAGAGTTTGTCAGATGTCGGTGGTGGGCAATTGAATCAAGACTCATGATTCAAGATTCAAGGTGTATAAAATCTAAACATGTTATGATCTATTTTCTCTATGATTTAGGTACACATTTATCAATCTAAATAGTTTACTATTTTAAATATTGATGTATAATTAACTAATTTTTTAAATAATTTAGAAATCTATTTAAAAATAATGAAGAGAAAACAAGTAAATATCTTGAAAATGCTCAAAGCTGTAAAGTCAAACTAAAAGTAATTTAGCATTTTTTTCGTAAGAAGCGTTGCCCAGGTCTGCTTGAATGTGTTCTCAAAAGGATTTAATAGCTTTTTTGAATTCCAGTGCTCTATTATATTCGCCTTATCTTCCAGCACACTATTCAGCAGCAGTACTACCACCAGCAGCAGTAGAAGACTTGTCTTCTCAAAAAATTTCTATTTACTTCCAACTTCCAACTCAATGCAATGTTTCTCTCTTTTTCCACAAGTCATGTTATGAGAGTCTCTCTGTTTCTCTCTCTCACCTCTCTCTCTTTTTAACTCTGTTTCTCCAAGTCCAAATCAAAACCGTGTAGATTGTGGAGTGTAGTGTAGAATGTAGACGAATCTCAAATCTCAACTATGGTGAATGAAAAGAATTGATCAAACGTCAACATGGTGCCTCTGACTCTCTCACAGTTACTCTTATTACTCTTTTCCTCACCCTGCGAACATTAACCGAGTAGATTTGTACAGAATACAGACTACAGAACCGTGCAGAGTGCAGGGCAGAACACAGAAAAGAGCCATCCCATGAAACAGTCGGTACGAAGTAGAAAAATACAAAACACCAAATATTTCCATCTTTTCATTCTCTATTATCTCGACTCTGTTTCCATGTGTATCTAGTATCCATGTAAATACACTAAAGGCTATAGGCTTATTATGTGCACAGTGTATCTATCTTCTTTCTATCTGTCTGCCAATCCAACATCCAACATGTCAAATTATTTGTACACAATCCAATCCACACACAGCACACACCACACAGCAATTCCATATCTCATATCTAAAACTCCATACCCCATACAAACTCATCCACGTAGGTATGCACATTGTATGTTGTGCATTTGATGTACGTGGTAATAATTTCCTTTTTGGAAAATTTGTCGTAGGTATTCTATAGTATTATTATAAAATAGCTTGGTTTGGTTTGCTATGGTTTGACTGAGTTCATCGTCTTTGGTCTTTTTTCTGTTTTCTTTTCTTTTTTCATTTTTCATCATTTTTTCCTCTGTCATATGCATATTTAGATTATTTGTTATTTGCCAATCTATTCTGAGAGGTCTAATTTATCAATATCTTGTAGATTCTAGATACAATGTGCATGGAGCATGGAGCATGAAACTTTGTGTGTAGATTCTAGATTCTAGATATGTACAATGTACATTCTCCACTGTCACTGTAACATTAGTAATCAGTAGCTGGTTTTTTTGGCAGGAAAAGGAAAATAAAAATCCTGTGAATGCTACGGCTAAATTTTATTCCATCTTCTACCTTCTAAGCACAGACTACAGGCTACTGATCATGGACCGTGTAAAAAGTAAAAAAGTAAAGGAAAAAAAGAGTGTGGAAAAATGTACAGAGTCATGGAGCATGTCCAAGAGAGAAGAATAAGTTGCAACTTTTGGAAGAAGGTTTTAACAGTATCAACCTATCGAAAGAAATCGGCTCGGTGGTTAATTTTCCGCTTTTTTTCGTTGTCTTCTTTCCTCTCCTCCAACTCTCCCTCTCCCTCCCTCCCTTCTTTCTTCCTACAGTGTTCAGGGTACAGGGTACAGGTGGAGATAGATGGGGAGGAATCTACGAGACGTATCTATCTATCTATGTATCCTTCCTTTCCTTTATGATGCTCAGTTGTTCATGTGCTGTATCCGTATCTGTATCTGTATCTGTGCCTGTGCCTGTACTCGTACTTGTATCTGTATGATGTGTACTTACTTATAGAACGGTCATTGAACTTGTTTTTACTATTTTTCTATCGCCTCTGTCTTTTACTTATTCTCCTTCTTCTTCTTCGTCATTTTACTTTCCTTACTCTTTTACTATTTTTTACCCAACTCAAATTTGAAATCAACTTGGCTCAACTCAACTATATTATGACAAGTTGTTTTAGTACAGATTTATTCTAGATTCTGGATTCTAGATTTTAGATTCTAGATAAATTTATAAATGTTATGAAAAATATTGAGCATACTTTGTAAATAGCTTTTAAAAGTAAAATAAAAATGTAAATGATGATGCTGATTTTGATACTGGTACTGATGCTGATTTTGACTGACTGATTGTCATGGTTACTTCATGGTTGTGGACTCTGGACGTGGTAGAAAAAATTAATACTACATAGTTAAATATAATAAACGACTACACAAGATAGGTTTCGTCATTATCATTATCAATACCACTATTAAAATTTAAACATTTACTCAACAAACTGGAGTTCAAGTCAGTATTAGTTTCAAGTGCAAATGTATTGCCAAAATATTGTGGCAAGTAAATGAAGATTGCTCGTAATTCGTAATGCTCGTTTTCTCTACTGAAAGCTTAACATTGTTTACAAAGCTTTACATTGTACACTGAAGTCTGTACAATGTATAACATGGTGAAAAAGAAATCATAAATCCTTAAATTATGCCTTGCCAATCCGTTTATCTGCAGAACATGAACTTAAATGTACAATGTACATACTTAAAGATTTAAGATGTTGTGTGTAATATGTATTATATATTTTATGCATGAATATTTCAAGATAATACTGCGTATATTTTCATATGTAGTGTACTTTATGCTTTTACTGGAGTATGTACTAACACGTGCACAGTGCACAAGTTAGGTTACATGCCTTGATTTTTTGGAAGAGGTGAACTATGAAATATGACTTTTTATCATACTATAATATTTAATATTATGTACTCATTTACTAGCTAAACCAAAACAAAGTTTACATAGATTGCGATACACGGAATATAAGAATCCAGTTAACTTCGTTGAACAATGTGATAATCAGACTGATATATATATACAATATAAAATATAAAAGGGTTGGAAGAATTCCATTTTATTCATATAAAACCATATCTACACTGCGTATAATACATCTACTATGTATTATGTATGCATAATACTTATTACTTTTACACAACTCTTGCGATTAGTTGTAGTTGTAGTTGGCACAGTCATATTAATACCAACAGCAATAATAATAATAATAACAGTTTCGAAGGGTATGAGTTATATGTATGATATAAGATATAATGTTATATGTAGAATCGACTAGAAATCTTTCGTGCTCCTAAAATTTGTTCCTGATTAATGATTAATTCTACCTGGAAACGAATGAGACTGAGAGTTGAGAGTTGAGAATCACTGAGAGTTAAAAGAGAAAGAAAAAGAGAGATACATATTTGCAGTTTACAGTATTCAACTTTGGAGGTTCAACTCTAGTTTAACTTTTAACAATTTAAATCTATACATAAAATAGTACAAAGTATAAATATTAAATATGCATCTGTAATCTACAGACTCAGACTTTATACTTCATACAGCCGTTTGCCATGTGTATTTTCTGTCTTGAAATTTGAAATACATAATTCGAGATTCAAGAAATGTATTACGATATTATATTATGAGTTACAATTCACAATTCACAATACACTCTGTAAGATGGAAGATATCAGTAATACGAATGTTGTATGATTAGACCTTAGACCAACCGAGGAGATGATGAGATGGTACATGATACAACATGAAGAAAGAGAGAGAGAAAGCGAGAGTACAAGCTTCAAACTACAAACTACAAACGAGGAGATCTAGAATGAGACTGAGACTGAAACTGAGTAAACCCCTTTTGTTTTATTGTACTTTTCATATTATGACCGTATAAATCTATTATGAGTAATTTCCTTATGTACACCTTATCAATCCTCAACATTTATGATCTCTTTATGGATCGTTCCGAGGGAGTATTAAACAGCATTTTATTTCCAATATAACTTGTACACAACATTGTAGTCCAAAGTCGACGTCTGATCTTTTGTATTTCGTATGTCCAATGTTCAATGTGCAGGCTACTCTTGTGAAACAAATTAACGAGAGATTCAAAAGTTACAACTTACAATAATACTAATAATAATAATAATAATGACATTCCCTTGAATAAGAAACGACCAAAGAGTAAAGAACAAAGAATAGGAAAATCTCAAAATCTCAAATCATTTTGCTAATGTCCCACATCCAGCATCCAATGCAGTACCTTTTTTTATTTTTATTAATCCCTGTACTTTTCTGTATCTGATCATGCGCAAGCCTCAAATTGTCCAAATCTCTAAAACACTAATCAATTAAGGACTATGGAGAGTTTTTATCACAAATGTCACACAGTTTAATCAGCTTCAAGTTTACACCAAATCTCTGAGAATGCGACAAAAAGCAAAATATTAGATAAATATGTGGATAAAATGGCAAAGACAAAGACAAAATCTGTGGAGCCATATTTTTTTATTAAGTATACATTGAACATAGATGCATTTTGAATTGTGTGTATTTACTATTTACTACAATGGCGAGCATCATCATCATCAGAAACGGCAATCCGTGATCCATGAGCAAGTAAAACAAGAAGGTATCAAGAAAAGTAGTAGGAGAAGATCAAGACGAAGACGAAGAAGAGCCAGTTAGAAATATGCTATAATTATTATGCTCCTCGTGAAAATTTATGACCAACATTTAATATTATAAGTAATACTCCTTCTCTCTCTCTCTCTCTCTCTCTCTCTCTCTCTCTCTCTCTTTCTCCTCCTCTCTCTAGGATTTTTTCTAATACTGTCTTTCCCGTCGTCAGTATCACCATCACCATCATCAGCAACAGCAACTACAAGAACAACGTGAGCAATTTCCACATGAAATGAAGCATTATATCTCATGCCTCTGTGTATAGCTCATAGTGTACAGTGTACATTGTACACCTGAGAAAGGTGGAAGAAATATTGTATGGAGTATGGAGTATAGATCCGATATGCAATAATGCACAAGTCCCAAGACACAAGTTGCAATTTGAAAGAGGAGAGAGGAGAGAGGAACATACAGACAAAACAATGGAGAATTAGACGACAGTAATTATGAAGAATCGTTAGTAAAATTAGCTCTATATAATACCTACTTTGCCATGACATGGAACGTAGAATGACTACTACGACTATTAAAACATGCTACAACAAACACGATCTGCTCATCACCAGCATCATCATCATCATCATCACACTGTGATGATCACAGTCGCAGACTCACAAGTTCTCGTCCTCAGTAGCAGATTCAGCAGGAAATACCGACTTTACTCTCTCTCTCTCTCTGTCGTGTAATATTTACGTACTTATTAGTACAAATATTACACATACACAAGACAAGAAACAAACAACAAATAACAAACAACAACCAACACATGAGCAACGTGGAACAAGTTTGGTTTGAGCTTTTTAGCTGTGGTTGTTTTTCTCGTGTTGAACATGAACATTGAACATTGAACATGCTACATGTTGTTTTTGTATTTTGTGGAAGATGGAGAATGGAGAAGGGAGAAGACAAAGATGAGGACCATCTCTTTTTTTCTCCTGCTCTATGGATGCTGAATGCTGATCCTGATAGTTACTCATGTTAATGTTAATGATGAGGCATCATTACACGACACTTATTATTCTCTTTTCCCTTTCTTGTATACTTTATACTTGTTCTTCCTCGGAATTTAACTACTACCACTTTTAAATGGTAAATGGTAAATGACGGTTACCCTTGTACACAAAAAGTGCCGAATTGAACAAATGTATCTTTGAATTTAAATAAATTTTATACTTGTGTATTATGTATATGTACAAGTTTTAGATAAATAGTGAAGAAGTAATTGCTATTATCTATTATATCATGCATGTTGTGTCATACTAATACTAATAGTATATACAGTACATAGTACACAGAGCACAGAGAGAAATGCAAGTCTTCTTTAAGGTTCTTTTTATGTAGTACAAAGTACAAGTTCAAGCGAGGAAATGAATGAGAGTCAAAATTGATGTCTACCTGTCCGCCGATCTAGATCTGTCTGTCTGTCTGTCTGTCTGCTGTCTTTATAGTTTATAGCTAAAAATTCAGTGCATGTGTTCTATGTAATTCACAGCCACTACAAAGATCCTAAACACCAATACGTAAAAATTACTTTTGAGTTTGGAGTTTGGAGATAATATTAAAAATTAAAATCTATAGTAAATATAAATGTCTTTGAAATAAATATTATGAATCGGAATTTCACATTTGAATTTGATCTTAATTTTTCTTTTTAAACAAAGATAATAATATGGAAAAAACAAGCTAAAACTTTCGCTGTCCTAAAGATTGGAAACTGTAGATCTGGAGGATTACGAAATGTGGGATTTATACTTCTCTCCACGTGTATTTTGCATTTGTATTTAAACAGTACTATCTAAAAGTATTATAAAAGTATAATCGTAACAACTGTCGTGATTTAAATAATTTCAGTGTCTTTACCTTGAACTGAACATTGAACAGAGAAGCTTTAGATTCAATACATTCTACATTCTACAAATTCTATTCATTTGTTTATTGATGTTCTTTAGTTTTTATAAAAACGACTCCAAATATTTACAATCTACAGTCAACGTAATCAAATGATGACGAATCAAAATGAAACAAATTTTCTTACTTGGTTCTATCCATTTCCAGATCAAGATCCAAATTCCAACATCTTTTTGGTCAACATCAATCAATAAACTGGAGGTAAAGTTTGCAAGTTACAAGTGGAAGCGTAGCACAGTTTCCAGAAAAAAAAATTTATTTCCTGTATTCTGTAGAAGAGTTAGTTCACTGCAAATAATTTCACTGAATATTAGAAGTAGAAAGGGAAAAATTGTGTCCATGTTGGAAAATGATGAGGCGGTGAGCGATGGATGATGAATGATGAATAGATGATGAGTGGAAGATGATGACAACGGGAAAGGAGAACGGAAAACGGCAAAAGGGATATTCTAATCTAGAAGGTAGAAGTTAGAATGTAGAATGTGGAAAAGGAAGGGAAAATACTGTACTAATAATGGTAATAATGCCGAGAGATCTCGTGACGATTATATGTATGACATGGCGGTTTTTTAGTTGTTACTGGATTGTGTTAGAATTTTAAAATGGTATGGAAAAATAAAATGCGTTTTGTTGCTGCCGGTGCTTCTGCTTTCAGGTTGTGCTTGTGTTTGTGGATTTGGATGTGAAATTGGATGTGAATGTGAATATATGAATGTGGATGGAAATTCCACAAGTAATGTACAATTACACAGACGAGCAGTTGCAGTGCAGCACATAGCACATGTATGCCTGCATACGCATTATACATGTGTACATATCGGTAGTTAGGAGTTAGGAGTTAGGTGATGAAGGTAGACAGAAGGCAGGAGATACATAGAATGTGCATGTACACAGTACACAGTGTACAGATAGAGGATGGCGAATTATCATTATCATTATTATTCTTATTCTTTATGGTTCTTCTTTCTTTTTCTTTTTCTTGTATCTATCCCTGCTCTTCTTGTTGGTTGGTTGGTTGGCTCCTGCTCCATACTTTACCCATACTACGTATTACAACCACTGGATTTTGTACATGGTACACAGCACGGTATAATATAAAATAGTAGATAGAAGATAGATATACCTCAGATATATCACGTATTGCACTGCATTGGATTGCATTGTGCTCTGGTTAATTTCGAGCTGGCGTGGCTCACGTGTGACGTGAGCCTTGAGTCTTGTTCGTATTCGTATTCCTGCTCGTATTTATTATTCCTTATATTTAATGTAAGGAACTTTACACATAACACATAACACACAAAAGATGAGTAGCTGCACATTGTACACTGCACATTGTACAGAGCATACCAAATACCAAAGGGAATGCAAAGAAATTGAATGTGAATGTGAGTGCGAGAAAGAGTAGGCTCTTCTCTTTCTCTCCTCATGCCTGCCTGTCTGTTGTCTGTACATCTTGGATTTTACATTTTACCTGACGTTATACTTTGCTCACTCATCATCCATCCTGTACGGAGTATGAAGTATTGTGTATGGCATGGTGTATGATGAAACAAATCAGGAATGAAACAAACATACAAACAGGAGCAGGCGGAACAAGCACCTGTATTCACTATCCACTATTCACTATTCACTTTGCCTCCTTATAAGTACGTAAAAAGTAATAAGTATACAATGCTTTATGCATTATGCATGCATATATTCTTCTGTTTCTTCTCGGCTCCGACTCTCCGCTTTGCAATGAAATGTGCTGTACTGTACTGTGTAATGTAAAATGTAATGAGCGAGTCATCTACTCATCAGTGCTCGTATCACTCAGCCCACGACATGAAAAAGAAACAAAGACAAAGGAAAAGAAGCTGTACTTTTTATTCCAGTGTACAAATATTCTTTATAGAGTACAGAGTACAAAGTACAGATAACTTTAGCAAGAGAACAGAAAGCCAAAAGTAAAATATACGTATATATTTACATATTTATACCTCCTCCCCTTTTTTCTCCACCTCCTCCTCCTCCTCTTCAGTTCATTTCATCTTATTTTTCCTCTTGCTCTTCAGTATGCTTCATTTTTCCCTGCTAATTTTCAGAGATGCGTGATATATGTTTTATGTTACTCGTGTTTGTTGAGGATTGAGGACTGATGACATTTGATATTTGATTCACAAGTCAGAGGAATTCATAATGTTTATTTGTTTACTTATTTTTGCATGTATAATGTAGATGTAGATTGGTAGGTTTTTCCTGTGAACTGTGAATGTGTGATACATGGATAATGGATAATGGATAATGATGTTTGACGGTTGACGGTTGATGGCTGATGACTATAATGGTTGATAGAGGATGGAGGATGTATGTACTGTTTTGTGCTTCGTACTTTTTGAACTTTCCTTGAGGTGAAAGACATGATAAATCTATCATAGTTCTAATAATAAAACAAACTCGTAACTCTCTTGTATTATTATAGAATCAATTGAGTGCCCGAGATAATTATAATTAGCTGTGTGGTGTGTGGTGTGTGTTTTTATGGTGAATGCTGAAAATTTGAAAACTGCATGAAATACCAAATACCAAATACAAAATGTGGAGTGCTGAGTACGGAGTACTGATTAGTAGTTCGTGTCTACAGTCTAAAGCTGAGGCTTCCAGTTTCACGTTATTGTTTCAAAACGTGTTCTGCAATTATATAAATTAGGAATGTGTATACAACATGCAAAATGTACAGTGTACAACGTAGTTGAGGAATCATGATAAAATACAAAATGAAGAAATTACTTGGTCATCTTTCACTCTGAAAGATAAAAAAATGTTATTCAACAGAATATCAGGAATCAGGAATCAGGAATCAGTGCAGTCGTAGTATAATAGTATATTACACTCAAAGTTCAACATTCAACATTCACGACAGCTAACATATGTATTGTATATTGTATATTATAAGAAGAGAATTCTTTTAAAGTTATCTGCAGATTTTCCAGAGGTGTGATGTCTCATGTATTTTTGTATTTTTGTGAAAAGTTTGATGGTTTTGATTTGGTCTTTAAACCGAACTTAGAGTACATAAATACATATAGTTGTAGTTGAAAAAAAACCATCAATTATTCAATTTTATAACTTTTCATCATTTGATGAGTCAAAAAGTCGGATAAAAATTGAAGAGTGTGAGATTGAGAGACGGTGGAGTAAAATCGGAGGTGCTATTTATTATGTGCATTGTACATTTTCAATGTTTGTTTGTGTGAGAGTGAGAATTGAGAATTTTATTTAGAAAAGCCCCAACTGGGAAATAACAATGCTACACACTCCACACTACACATTATATTATATAGTTCAGTTTCAGGATTGCTTTTTGCTTTTTGCCTTTTGAGGGAGTAGTAGTTCGTAGTCAGTAGTCAGTAGTGACTAGTCAGGCTGATTTGATTTATCGATGACATGATGTACGATGACGATGGTGGTACAGAAAAACAAAACACACACCGAGCTATTTCCATTCCAGCTAATACACACTACACACAATACACAATTCATTCTAAATCCTAATGTATAAAGGATAGAGGAAAATCAGCTAATGTCTAATGTTCCACCCGCGATGAAAAATCCTACCCGTTCTCAGTTCTCATCAACCTTCTCCCTACTTTTAAGATAGGTCGATATCAATATCAATATCTCCCTTACATATGTACACAATACATATTACTCTGTCTATTGTCTATGCATGTATAATATTATATATTGTGTTGTGTATACAAAAAGATAGAAAATAGAAACAGCTTCATGGTTCTGATACAAAGTAATAATATAATACATAAAACTTATACTATTTGCTATTTGTTATAGATATTTTAGACTTTATACTTTATACACGTTTTCATTTTTCATTTGTTTCACAATGTTGACTTTGCATAATACAAAATACAAAGTATAGAAAATAGAAAACCCCTCACGAGAATCACGGATATCAAATGGTGTAATTTACAAATTGCTTGGAATTTTTCATCATTTTCATTATTGACTTTCTTTCCAATTCTCACGTGTTATTCTAGAAATTCTAGATTCCAGTCTCTAGACTCTGTGAATTTTCATTATTTACGATTTACGATATTCAGTTCTTGTTAATATTTACAGTTTTCCCTACAGAAATGCGAGATTTCAGTGGAAAATGGAATGGGCTAAAACCAGAACTAGAACTAGATCTAGAACCAGAACCAGAACTAGCCATAATACAATCTTTGTCCAGAATCCAGAGATAAAAATTACAAATTATACAGTTAATGCTCTGTGTACAATGTACAACATAATTTTGTTGATAATTGATAATGCTTTGGATTTTCATTTGCATTTCACAATCAATGGAAAAGTTCTGGATTCCAGACATATCTTTTTCCATTTTATTTATATCAAACTATGCACATTTATGCAATAAATGGGGTGACCCGTCTAATTTTCCTGAGATGAGTTCTAAGGAAAATTGATTCAGTGGCGTTGTTACTTGTTTGGTTGTTGTGGTTTGACATGAAATCTCCGGAGTTACAAAATGGATACCTGGAAACTGGAAAGGCGCAAGATAGCACCTAATAAATAATAAATAATAATCGACATATTACACAGTATTTAGTATTACATTATAGACACAAATCACAATAATATTAGTAGACGTTTCATATAAACTTTTATCCTTTCATGTCATAATTTCGTCATATCATATCATATCAGTTCTCTTTTCCTCATTTCCTAAGCAATGCTCGTATAGATACCGTAAACAGTAAACAGTAATATGTAATATGAAGAAGTTACTACAAGTTCCAGATATTTATAGTAAATTATGAAGAATATCATAACACCTATGTGTAAATAATAAATAATAAATATGAATTTATTTTGGAAAGCTTTTCCTTCGAACTTTTCCTCCGTTATTGGAACTATTTACTATTTATTATGTTGCATTTTCGCTACTTTTGGTGATAATTTTACAGTAATTATTGTTACATCAAGAGAATGCATAATACATAACACATGATAGCAAAAGCATTCGGATTGCGGATCCAAAATCCACATGAAATTTCAAACATCCAACGAAAAGCATCAATAACAACAAAAGTCAAGTAGGCACTTGCAATGTGAGAAAAACGCTATAATCTACCACCACAACTAGCACTAGCACATGTAAAATGTACAATGTACATAGATTTGAAATACATAAATGTAAAAATGAACAAAGTACTTACAGAATACAGTCAGAGAGAAAAAGAGTTGGAAGTTGGAAGGCTTTGAAAGGAGAAAAAAAAAACAAGATTTGCGTTTTAATGATACTTTTGCATGTTCCACTCACTCTTTGTCTCTCCTTCTTCTTCACAATTCACAATATCAAATGTACAATACATAATAATAATAATAATAGTAATAATAATAATACACATAGCTATCTACAAAACAATATTATGTGCCTGTAACTTTTACATTCTAGATTCTACATTCGACACTCTACACTCTACACCACAGTCTATAATATAAAATATAAAGTATAAACAAAAAAAACTGTACACAAAAATCCCGTCGTTCCAAATGTAAAGCAAATAAGGCAAAATAAGACTCCCACTGCTCTCCTTTTCACAATCATCATTTCCAACTTCCAGCCCAACTCACTCACTCAGTCGGTCAGTCAATTCTCAATCCGAACCGATCTATGTATATGTAGCAATTCTTCTTTCTAAAAGTCTACGAGCTACGAGCACTTTTCCTGCCCTCTTAATAACACAGCCAAATCTACTTTGATGGCATCACTCCACAATCTACAGTACAATACAATACATACAATAATAATAATAATATAGCATACCAATACACGGCATTATTATGGATTACTGTGGATATGAATTAGCTGTATACATACATAAATATGATCTTTATGCACCTTCTTGTACAATGTGCAATGAACAAGGCACAAGTATTACGGATTATGGGAGAGTAACTGCTATACTATGGATGCTCTAGAACCTAGAACCATATTGTTTCATTTTATTTCATTTCATTTCAACCTTTTCCATTTCATTCCATCAACTTTTTCCAGTGCAGTTATTTGAATTGTTACACTTAACTACTTTTATAGCTCATAGCTTATAACATTATAACATACTTTGCACATACAAAGTATAAACTTTATTCCTCTGGTCGAATGTCGAATGTTGAATGTAGAATCGTTGAAACTTATCAAGAGAAAACACATAAAACTTTGTACAATGTACAATATGTGATGCATGATGCAGGTTGTAGTGCCTGAATTTAGGTTTATATTTTATACACAAAATATACAATAAAATACAACTCTCATAAGAAATCTTTAGCTTTAGAATCATGTAAAAACTTTGAATTACATACAACAACAGCAGCAGAGAACTCTATTATTTTCATAAAGTTTGTTTTTCTCGTTTCATATTGTTTACTATATAAAACAAGAACTATTTACTTATATGTATTTTCTGCTGATTTATACTTGCTACATAAAAAAGAGTGTGGAGTCTGTGGAGTCACATCAAAGTTAAATCCAATCTCCACATTCCAAATTCCACATGTACAACTACAAACTACATTTTCTACCGTTTCCTCTTCCCAACTGATTTTTTCCTAGTCTAGTTTACTGATATTTCGTTTCCTTTTATTCATTGTTTCCTCATTCATTCATTCATTCTTTCCTCCACTCCGTTTGCACTTCCGAATTGCCACTTGCCACTAGGAAAACAGCTACATTTTTATTTTTATTTTTTATTGTTGGTGTATTTTCGATTCTCAACTCTCAGTTCTAATGCTTCTGTATTCTGTATTTATATTCAATACTCAGACAAAAGACAAAAGCATTAAGCTGAAACGTAAAGACTTTACTAAAGAGACATGATAATGTTCCAATTTCCAATCATTCCTACAGAAAATAGAAAAATGATGAGGAGTTAATGGATTTTCAATTTTTATGCTCAATATGTTCATACAAATTACGAATACATGTGTAGAAGTTCCCTGACTCTGTCTCATTATTTTTTCTTAGGTGTAATTTTCATTTGGACATCTATTCAAAACTCAAAACTAGCTCAAGAATCGAGAATCAAGAATCAAAAATCGATGGGCAATGGAAAATAGCTAGTACATTGGATTGGAAAGTAGAGTGGAGAAAGCATCGCAGCGTTCTGCAAAATATTATATGAAAAAGTACATGCGATACTTCATGTAGGATTTTTATCAGGAATTTTTATCTTGTGAGAACAATAGATTAAAATCATGGGATTTGGAATTTGGAATGGATATCGATTTGTGATTTGTGTGAAGCAAAAGAAGAGAGGACAACCAACGACCAACAAACGACAAAGGACAAAGGACCACAACCAACGAAGAACCACAAAGGAATTCAAACAAATTTTTGCAAACAAAGGGAAAGAAAACATGACAATATGAATGATAAGTGACTGTGTGCATTGTGCATGCTATGATTCATGATGTATGATTTAATTGGATACCAACTGAGACTCTAGACTCTAGACTACAGAGCACTTGTAAATTTTTCTACAGAGCCGAAATGGGAAAGAAAATGGAAAATGGAGACAGAGACAGGAAATTCAAAGTGTATAAAAGGAGAAAATTAATGTGTATATTTGCCGTCGTCTTCATTTTCCTTTTCCTCTTCGTTTTCATTTTCGTTTTTTTTTTGTAGAATAAAGAACAAAACTAATGGCTTTCGGTTCCATTTCGTCCTCTCTTGCCAAAAAAGCAAAAAAGCTCATGCCAAAATGAAACTAAAACTAAAACGCAAAACGCAAAGGCTGGAAAAGAATAGCGTAAATGAGTGAGTAGGGAGTAAATAGTAAAGAGTAGTAGTATTTAGGTAGTAGCTTTGACGATCCTAGTAGTAATAGTAATGAGTAATGGTAATAATATTAATAACAGTAGAATAGTAAAAAAGAAGGGAAGGGGAACAAGTATAAACGTATAAAGAATAAAGTATAATATAGCGTTTTCAAAGAGTTTTGAGTCAAGTCGTCGTCGTCGTTTTCGTTTTCGTTTTCATTTTACTTTTAGTTGTACTTTTTTAGTTTTTACTTTTCTTGTAAATAGCTGGTGTTGGTGATGTGCTACAAAAGAATGGAATGGAATGAGAATTTTCAATGTTCAATGTAGAATGTAGAATGTGCTGGTAACTGGTAAGTGCAAGTGTGTAGTGTGTAGTGGATGGTGTGCAGTGCACGCAAGCAAAGTCATTTGGCTGAACGCAAAGAAAGAAAAAGTCTCTGTCTGTTTCTGTTTTCTGTGTTCACCGTTCATATCACTGCATAAAAATGTACATTATATAACTACAAATTTACACTTACATATATCATATATCTACATAAATCTACTCTATAATATATAAAACGTATTTGCTATTCGATTCTCCATTGAAACTCTTGGAGCAGAGAAGAAGAAGAAGTGGATAAAATTATGGGGAAAAAAATGGGAGAAAACCCCAAAAGACGGAGACGAAGACGGAGAAGCTGAGAGACAGAAAGGAAAAAACAACAAATCATTGCCGTGAATTTAATGGCACGTTTTTTCTGCTTTTTCTCCTACTAATGGCCGTCAATATTACTTACCTGTGTAATGTGCATAGTGCATAGTGTGTAGTCTGTAGTCTACACTACGTAGTAAACAGTGTCAGTGAGTAGTAAGTTGTAAGTCAGGGTATGCAAACGTGCATTACAATTTACACTATCTTTAAAATCCTACCTGCTCCATTCTTACATTTCTTACATTATGTACTCTAAATAGTAAAGCATTTACAATTTACATTCATGGATTTAGTACATCAAAATTACTAACAAAACCATTATCATTTATGCAATGTCAATGTTAATTGTCAGTGTACAATGTACAAATGAATTTATTTCATTTCCCCCGAGTTTGTAAAATATAAATAGGAAATAGGAAATTTGTGGCTGGTCTTTTTAGCATTTTTACAAATTAAAAACCTTAAAAAATCAAAGGTAGCTAAATACTAAATAACCAGATCAAAACTGTATTAAATTATTGTAGATTTGATACTCTGAGAGGAAAATATTAGGCTGGAAAATTCATTCACTCATCAACTTCAGATTTCAAAAATACCAAAAAAATAATGTTAATTATTAGTCTACAGTCGACATTCTACATGTATGTATATCTACGAATATAAAACTAGATACTTACATGTTTTTGCACTGTGTGTTTTATCATAAAATTTCAAGATTATAGTTTATATTATTATAGTACTTGCTACTGAACATTTTATGTAATGACAGTACAAGGATCCTCGTTAAAGGTGAAAGAACATGAACAGCAAAACTGACAAGATAAGAAACAGAGAGGACGCGCTCATCATTAAATGTAGAGAAAATGTTAGAGTAGTGACGACAAAAATTAT
This sequence comes from Sminthurinus signatus, assembly GCA_019776565.1. NCBI lineage: Eukaryota > Metazoa > Arthropoda > Collembola > Symphypleona > Katiannidae > Sminthurinus > Sminthurinus signatus. The sequence continues at coordinate 15,743 of JABASP010001121.1, read as the reverse complement.
ATACGAGTTAGCAATGGTTTTATTTATGTAATAGTCTAGAGTCTAGAGTTTAGAAACTAGAATCTAGAATCTACGTAGAGACGAGTGTTGAGTGTGATGTCTACAATCTACAATCCAAAGTCTGTACTCATCTCATCTCAGTTCTTCTCTCTCTGTCTGTCTTCTCAACTCTCAACCGTTTATAATTCATGTACAAAGAAACACGAAAGAAAGAAAGAAAGAGAGAGAGAAGACTGTAGGCTGAAGGCTGACGATGTAAATTCCATGCTCCAGTGACTTTCATCAAGGGTCAAAGTCCAGTAGAAGGCCTCCATATCCCATGCTCTTTAATCCTGCAAACAACTCATTTTCTCCTCCACCTATTTTGTCTGTACTCTGTATTCTGTATTATACATGTCTCATGTCTAATGTCTATGGATTATGCTTTTGTGTGTGTGTGTGTGTGTCCAATGTGTGAATGATGCCAAAGAAAAAGAAATTCAAACAATACTAATCTCTTTAAATGTCCTCCTCCTTCTCCTCATTTTTTTCCTTTTAAATTTCAATTTTTATCCTACAGTTGTAATTTATAGTGAAATCACATCAGATAAGTCTGTTTTTTCCTGGTATTATGGTAAATGGTAAACATGTACATTTTTAATTGTCTAATTAACTAACTCATAATTGGCCCTTTGAATTGATCGTATTCGTAGAAAAATGTTTGCAAAGTTTACTATTAAGTTTAACATTTTTATTGTAATTTGAAATTTAAAAATATAAATAGCTTTAAAACTTTTACAACTTTGTAGAAACTAGAAAACTGGAAACGTGTGGTTCTTGAATAAACACAATCGTGATCGGTTTATTAACTCGTGAACATGACTGGATGGTCTAAAAGCGGATTTTCCAGGATTACAAGATTTTACTTTAAATTTAAAATAGGCTGCCCATTGACATTTTCCATTGTCCATCTCGCTAATTTTTAGATTTTTAAAATTCCTTGATTCTGTTTTTTCCTTTTTTCTTTAGTTTTTCAAGTTAGTTTCAGTTTTGAAAAAAACTAAATGTGAGTGCGTATCAACCATCAACCATCAAAATGTACTAGACATTAGAAATTATAGATACTAAATAGTTATATAATATTATTATATATTATTACATGAAGAAGTTCACTGTCCATAACGTAAAACGTAAAAGGTAAAAAGTAAAAATAAGAAGAAGAAAAAGAAGATGAAGTAGAAAAAAATGACGTTGCTGTTCTGTTCTAAGTCAACGATGCATAAATATTAAATACGTAGACCATTATCAAGTATTATTATGAATTATTATTATTATATTATGATAATAGTGAAACGAAATAGCATAACAATGTGGACCATTAACATTAACATTCAAGTTTATGCGTACACACTACACACTACACACATAACATATTATAATGGGGTAAAATGTCCAATTATGGGCTTATTTGTTCCATTCTTCCACTAAAGACTAAAGACCAAAGACTAAAGATAAAAAAGGGAAGTCATGTACCTGTAAAAGTATACTTATATGTATAATGTATATTGTACGTTGTATAATGTAATCGGTTTTCAGAAATCTTTGCAAAATTATGAATTTAGTGGAAAATACTTGGACATTGGACATCACACATCACAGTTTGTTCAGGATTCAGGATATCATCATTCATACATTTATACATTTAAGTTTGAAGAGGAAATGGGTCATTTTCTCTCTGCTTTTACCAACCCTCGACTCGGCTCTTTACTTTCGACCTCTTCAAAGAAAGTTGTAAAGTAGGATTCCTTGAATTTTACATTTTACATAAATCTTTTGAATTTTCAGCCATGTTCAATGTTCATATTTTCAACTAGTTTCAACATAAATGCGCCTTTGAATCTAGAATGCAGAATGCAGAATCATCTGCTCCATCGTTCTTGATTCTTGATACTTGGTTCCAGTTAAATGTCAGTCAAAATGTCAATGAAATTTGAAACCATTTCCCCTCTTCCTCAGTCTACATTCTTCAGTCTACGTACATTTTACGCGCATTGTATAATATAAAATATAATATGTCAGAGGTCACAAGGGAGCATTTATACAAATACGTAGACAACTACGCCCGCTCAAAAGATGAATCATGTTTATGATGGTGGAAATAGACTGTAGATTTTAGATCGTAGATGCTTTTGCGTCTTTTATCCCTTCAAACTTCAAATATCCCATTTAGCATTTCATATCTACTGTTCTTTGTCGAGTAAAAGTATTTTATCTTCTTTTTTTAAATAAAATGAAAAATACTTGTACTTTTATTCTGGAATTTCACAACAGTTTTGTTATCTTTAACCTTTCATCTTACGTTGGAATTGTTAATCGTAATATTTTCCTAAATTTTAACTTGCTTTGTTGGTTTTAATTTCCGCAATATTTTTGTACATTTATTATTATAAACACAACGACAAGAACACGCACATCAAAAAAGTTTCATCACCCACCAAAAGCTTTGGGATTTCGGATACAATAGGAAATTGAAAATATGAAGAGTACTAATCAAACTCAACAAGAGCACACCGGAAAATGGAAAATGAAAGACTTTGCGTCTTTTATACGCATTATGAGCTTGAATGCATTACAGATCTTTTAGGTTGTAATGTCACAAGCGATGCGTCAGTATTGTAGTCGGCGTTGAACTGAAAAGTATAGAAGAAAATAAATAAGAGATAGCTTTGAGGCGAAAGGAACATTTAAACACTAAACACACTTGACACGTCACACGTTACAACCGAATGACGCTGAACACTGAACATTGGATTGGATTTTCAGTGCCATGGTGTAAATTGTAAATAAGGGCACTTATTCTTGTACCATTTTCCTCTACCACAAATATTATTACCTCTTCATAGAGAATTGGGTATAGGGTATTGTATGCATTTACCTTGCGCATCCTTCATTTTAAAGGTAGGTTTTTACAAGAGTACGTTGTATGTTCCAGTTCGGATGTTACACATGGTTCAATCATGTTTTTACCATTGTCCGCTCCCAAGAATAGAATAAAGAAGAAAGTCCACGCGTTTCCTCTTTTAGCTAGGCTGTAAATAATTGCATGTACAATGGACAGTGTACAGTGTACAGTGTCTAGAATCTAGGATGTAGATTGTACAGAAGAAAAGTGTACTAAAGAAAAGAAAGGAAATTCTCTCCACCATGTTGAAGCGTTGTACGATGTAATTTATTAATCAGAAAATCCCACCTCTTCTTTTCTATCCTGAATTTTCAGCCATTCAAAAGATATACGATGATGGCACAAAATGTTACGTTATGGTGTGTCAAAGGTATTTTGTATTTTGTGAATGAGTGAACAGCGACAACAGAAAGCAGAAAACAGGCAGGAGAGAAGAAAAGACATAAGCAAAAGTAGCACTGAAATTGGCAGTAAGCAGTAATGTTTAGCGTACACAAATTTATAAATTCAATAGCAAAGGTAGACAGTTGATAGAAGATAGAATGTACAATGTACAATGTACGCGTAACATGTAAAATATAGTGGGAAAAAATTATTCTGGCCATCCTCTTTTTGACAATTTAATGGATAATTTTGGACAAAGAAAAAGTAGATAGATACTCCATACTACATACTGCACAAATCCTTCGTTTCTTCTATCTGCAATTTTTCTACATGTACAATATGTATTTCAATCTCTTTTTAGTCTGCTATATGTTATATCTAAAATACAAAATACAAACGACATTCCAATTTGTATAAAGCATAACGTGAACTCAACTTGTACATTTTACAAGCAAAATACATGTGTACCTGTGACAAGGATTTTTTGTACTTTGTACAAAGAACAAGTGCCGCCACCAAATAGAAAATAGGAAATATAAAATAGACGCATTATCATCATTGTACAGAATATATATATAGGTAGATAGTAGATATATACAACATATTACACGTTCTATGTTCTCGGTTCTACGTAAACTATGATCTATGATAGATGCTCAATGCTCAATGCTCATTTAAATCTTAACAGGAGCCAGGAGCGGAATGAACAATGGACAATATACACGATATATCTACACGTGCACCAGCTACTGTCCGTTCTCCGTTGTCTCTTGTCTATTTTCTTTTGTTGTAGTCTCAAGTCTCAAGTTGTATCTGTGTACAATGAACACTGTACAAGATACAAGAGGAGAATTAGGAAAGTGATTACCTCAATAATGTGGCTGCACTTGTTTAAAATTTGGACCATTTAGTATTTAGTAGACATCAACTTGAACAATATCGTTTATTATCCCTCTGGAATTTCGAGGAGCAAGTCAAGTCATAATAAAGTCCTACATCATGTATCATATTTTACATTATATAGTACATATTTGTATGTATGTATTTACATGTGTATACTTTGTATTTAGTAGTTGATAGTTGAGCTACGTATAATCTACAATGTACACTGTAAAAGATGGAAGATGGAAGATGGCAAATATGATGAAGAAGAAGAGAGGAGGAAGAAAGCAGCGGAGCAGAAAGAGAGAATTCATCCTGTGGGAAATATTAGCCAAAAACACGGAAAATTAAAAGCGTATGTACATTGTACAATATAAAATGGGCTCTCTACTCTATACTCTCTACATACATTGTACTTTATCTAGAAAGATAAATGTAGCTTGAAAATTTGTACAAAGAATTTACAGCAAAATCATGGACGAGTCATCGAGTCATCTACAATGATGATGATGATGATGATGATGTTGGGAATGATTTAAGAGTTGTGTTACAGATAATATTCCATCTACATTGTATATTGTACACTCTACGTTTTACATTCCATTCTCTAATCTCTGCAGTCTCAGTCCTCTGCTCTGTAAACTGTACACTGTAGCATGTACAATGTACAATGTACAATGTACAGTAGATCTTTTGGCCAGAGATAATTTTCAACTTTTCAAGCATTTTTTCATCTTCCATCTTTTACCTTTTATTCTACTTATATAATAATATTATAGAGTATCTAAGATCTAACAAGTCCATCAGGAGTCAAGAAGAAGAAGACAAAATAAGGCTTTTATTAAATGTACATCTAAAAACAAGATGATTATGATGACTCTACAATATACAATATACTTCAACAAGCTATTTACAAGTGTATTACTGACTCTGACGACTGACTGATGTATTAACACGTGTGTCTCATTAAACCACTGATGAGGACAGGACTTTTTGTCCGCTTTAATTTAGCCATTCTTTTTTCCTCTTGTGTACACTGTACACTGTACACACTTGTCTTTTTACTTTTTAATCATCCATTATATTAACAAAAACCGACAAACATTTTGTATATTTTTAAGTAAAAAACTCTAAGACTGACCATCATTTTCCATACAATACAGATATTATGACAAACTATGCTCATTGCTCATGTATTTCATAAAAGAAAAATGATTGTGTTCATCAGAGTGGATAAAAAATGGATATTCAAGTGATGGAACTTTATCTTATTTTTCAACAGGAGAAGCAGAACTTTTTTGGAAACTTGTAAATCCTAAATTTAAACTACTTTAAACTACTAAACTATCGTAAGATAGAAAAGGAGTAGCAAAAGAAAGATAGTAGACGCATTTCACATTTCACATCTCGCACCTCACACGTTTCAACTTTGAAGTTTGAAGTTTGTATTTCGGACTTGGATTTTTGAGATGCTTTTGAATGGCTATAGAAAAAGACCGAAGCAAACGAATTTGTTCCGAGGAGAAAAGATTCTCAACATCCTCATCTCACCGAGCACCGAGTTGATGGTTGATGGTTGATAGTTGATACGTAGTTGATGGAACGCCCTACACCATTTACCATTTACAATCATGGGAAATGAAACTTTTCAAGTTTAAAAAAAGACAACATGCGTAACATGGATAGTGGATAGGTTTTTAGATAGATATTTAGATGGAATGGATAGTGGATAGTGGATATGGATAATGGATAGACAGATGAATAAAATGGATGGATGGATGGTTATATAATATACCTAACATACTTTGTATTTTGTATATTGTACATTTTATATTTGGAGAGACGCAGAAGCCATTTCCTGTGTGAGTTTTGTGACTGACTTGAATTGAATCTTGACTTGAATCTTGAATCTTGAATCTTTATTGTATATTGTAAATTGTTGGACTGGGAAAATTACTAGCTACGTGGATTTTATAAAAATAATGCAGATACTATAGACTCTAGATACTAGATACTCTAAGGTATTGTACTTATATTATATTCTCTATTCTAGAATCTAGAATAGCTGATACATTTTTTTTATCGTTTCCCTGAATATTTAAGTACCCACACGACGTCTCGGAAACTAAACCACAAAATCCTCCTTCTTCTTACACCTTATAAATATCTCGTACAAAAACATTCAACGTTCAATATAATTTATACTTTCAGTTTTGAGTTTTGAGCATCACAGAATTATCATGTATTATGTATATTATGTATTTTACGTAGCTGACACCATCCAAGCAATTTTCCACGTTGAAACATCCAGTTGTCAACATCCAACATCCAACATCATCATGTGACCATTATCATCTTGATCGTTGCACATACAGTGTCATTGTCATTGTCATTTTATTGTCATGTGTAATAATAACCATCATCATCTTTCCTCAAATTCTTCCACGGAGGCACATGATGACTAAAAAAGTAAAAAGTAAAAAGAATGACACTATTCTAAATTCTAAGTAGACATCTCTAGTTCATAGAAACTGCTATAGGTAAAAAGTAAAAACTTTCCAATAATATTTACTTCTATTGCTTTATCAAGACTCATGAGTCATGAGTGTCATGAGCCATTGCCTTTTTTCTTGAGTCGTTAGTTTTCCACCACAAAATGGTTATCAAATTTCAAGTGTCATAATAATTTTTCAAGGGTTTAAAGTTAAATGACAAAAGATAAAAAACAAAATATTATATTATATTACTTTTTCTTTTTTTTCATATTCGTATTCGTATTCATATTCATACCTTGTCAATTTCTGAAATCAGATGATGTGTTGTGTGTTGTCAAGTCAAAATTTTAAATGAGTGTTTACAGCTTACAGCTCTTACTTAAATTGTAAATTGAGCAAAGTACAAAGTATCCAGTGCCCAGTTCCTAGTAGCAAGTATAGAGTAAAAATAAAATTATTTTAATCATTATCGTCACCATCTTGCTTACAGATACTTCAAAAACATCTAAAATCTAAATATAATGGTAATGAGAAACTGGTTTTTTAAATGATGGCTGGCTGGCTGGATGTTTGGCCGGAACATGAAAAAAATAAAATGAAGGGATTAAAACTAAAAACAAACATGGAACACACTTTGGACTTTGGCACATGTCATGCGAAATCCAACCAAGTTCAACCAAGTGCACCAACCATTAACCATAGAAAGATTCCAAACAAGTGATAAGAAATATATATGTATGGAAAAGGGAAAGAAATCATTTTTCGCCGGAACATGAAGACTCAAGACTCAAGATTCAAGATGGGTGAGTGAACGCAAGGCACGGTTTAAAAGAAAGAAAGAGAGACGGAGAAGGGGAGCACGACTCATTAAGACAGTAATCAAAGTGAATAATTTTATGGAGTTTTATAAGAAGTAAAATAAGAAGAACACAAGTACAAAAAGACCAAGAAGAAGAAGAAGAAGAAGGGAGCAAACCATTTGTAATGTTAGTATTCATTATCCGTCTACCCATTACCCATACTCCGTAAATCCTGCCCTACCCACTCACTCACTCACTCAGTCTCCTGCTCCCGTAAAGTGCAAAGAAACGAGAGGGAAAACAAGACAGACAGATAGACGATAGACGAGACATGGAATATGGAATACATTATCATTATTTATTTACATACATACACACATTGTACTCTGTACTTTATGTACATTGTACATTGTACATGTATGATAATTCACGTGTTGGTGCTGGTCCTGGTCATGGCCAAGGTTATTTATACGAAGAATCAAGAATCAAGAAGAATGAACATGAGAGAAAGAGATGAAAGATCATCTTAAATTGAGCATTTATGAATATATACAAGCATATTACATACATATTATACAACAGGTACGTTTTATTTTATACATAGGAGAAATGTGAGCACTTGACTTGAATTATTCTGTAATTTCCTCCTCTTTAATAGTATTTAATAAACGGAAATAAGCGGTCGACTCTCGTCTCATCTTTGCACATTAGACATTAGACATTTTATGCATACATCTATTACGTTTTATACTTCATATCACCATATTATCATGTATCTTGTATCAAAAGTATGATATTATGTAAGTAGTAAATATAGTAAATTATGCTGAAAAACGAGCAGGTAGGCGTAAATAGGAAACTACTACACAGAAAGTGCACTAAATAGGTACTGAAATTCAACCTGGGTTTGAAGTTTCAAGTTTCAAGAGATACCACTAAATAGATGGATTGTGGTCCACAGTGCGTTAATGAGTGAAAACACAGCCTAAGAATGGCTTCCACCTCATCTCGTGCCAAAATATATTACCTCTTCGTACCTCGTACTAGGCACTTCCACATTACTGTAGACTGTTGATTGTAGATACTAGTAAGTACAAAGTACAAGATATTACAAGATTACAAGTAAAACACTACTATCTGTAACTTTCATGTCTGGACATTGGACATGGACACATCATTATAAATAATTTAGGGTACTTGGTACACGGTACATGTTTATTATGGTTCCAGTATTTTGGTAATTCCTACACATAGCACATAGGCTTCCATTTTTTTCCTATTACAGTTGTACAATAAATGGTCTGCAGTTTCTATTTTCTATATATGTGCGGACTTACATAATATCTGTATTTCTAATGTACTTTGTCTACTATTATTATTATTATCTATTTTACTAACTCACCATCAAGTCCAGGTGTAATAAAAGTATGTATGTAGTATCGTCTATATGATAGTTTGGACTATGTTCATTTTTCAACTTTATCCCAAATACCAAGAATCAAGACAGTTCTATATGAAGTTCTATATGAAGCAAAGTGTGGAAGTACTTTCTTGTCTCTTGTAGATACATTACATCATGGATATATTATTAGACATTAGACATTAGGTATTTTCCGCTACGGTACTTGGTTCTATGTTTTTTGATAAATTGTCGGGATCGGTTTCCATTAAAATTTTACAACTGACTGTACGGACTTGATGGCTGATGCTACAGTGGTATGAAATTTATAGCCGAATACATAGCTAAGAGCGATGTATATTAAGTATTATAATTTATAATATTACGTGCTTTGTCCAAGTCTGCTAAATGCTAAAACGGGAGTGCTCCATTGTTCATGCATACTTAATTTAATTAAACAATGTTACAATCAACTTGAACCTTTTTGATGGATCTTCTTCTTAAAGTTTTCGCAAAGTTTACAGTTCAAAGGTTCACGTGAAAATTAGTGCCTTCATCTGCCGGTGGAAAGCGGAAGTTGCAGGTCTAAAGCATGGAAAAAAGTATGGAGCATCTATAACCTGTAGTGAAAGTCAAGTTGACCAAAAAATTTGAGGCTGTAAACTGTGTGTATTTTAGTGATGTTTCATTTGAATTACACAATGGAAATTTTGAACACGAATAATCAATACCTTTTTATTAATTATTATTAATCAAAGAAATCCTTCTTTTGAGTTTCATCTGATGTCTGAAACTTTTTGACCCTGATCAAAGCTCAAAAGTTGTTAAAAATGTGATTCATTTTAACAAAACCGCCTAATATGGATCTAGGAACAGAACCACTTATAGTGGCAATGCACACGTTCCTCGCCATCTTTCACACGCTTTTATTCACCATCATGTATGACAAAGCATTTGGTATCCCTGACAAAATGTTGCAGGTTAAAACTCTTGTCAGCTTCAAAGCACAGTCCTTGTCAGTCCAGAAACAGAAAGAGTATGTCGTACACAAAATTAAAGCCATAACAAATCTAGGAATCAAAGTAGGGAATTTTACGTATTTTGAACGAATATCAACACCTTTATACTTAGATTTTGTAACCAATCAAGTTGTTTCTCTGCTCATTGCATTCATATAGTCAATAGTCAAGTATGAAGTATTAAGTGTAAATATCTAATAATTGTTATGTAATTTTTAAATTCATGTCTTGTGATATTGGTAATTAATTAATGAGCAAGGTAAGATTAAGTAAGATACCAAATTTTAATTTTTAAGTACAAGTAAAGCACTACTACCTGTACCTTTCATGTCTGGCCATTAAATAATGTTGCAATCAACTTGAATTTTTTTTATGGATGAGCCATCTGCTACCTTCTTCTTTTTCACAGAGTTAGTTAAGTAGAGAATATTATAGATTATAGATACATTATCTTGTCCTTGTAGAAAGTACAACCGCTCTCCTGGAAATTCGTACCTTAATCTGTCGGTGAAAAGCGAAAGTTGCGGAGGTTTCAGCGTATAGAAAAAAGTATAGAGTAATAATGGAGCATTTATAATCTTCAGTGAAAGTCATGTTCATTTAGAAAGTTTTGAGGTCGTAAACTGTGACCTGAGCGATGTTTCATTTGAATTACACACATATGTACACATGTAATTCCTTGTTTTCCTTACATTTTTGTATGTAAAAGTAGTAAATAAGCTATTTTGTACACAGACGCTAAGTAAGTTTAAAATAAATGTATGTACAAAAAAAGTACAAACAACAAAGCTGGTGTACATAAAACACAAACCATTTTCTAAAGAGTGTATTGATTAGACCATTCATTATAAATTTAGCTTGTCCTTAAAGCTGAAAAACATCCTACTTTCTTTTGTTTTAGATTATCCCATGTCATACATTTTGTGTTTTGTATTTTTTTGCACATCTTTAATCTTTGTCACAGACAAAATGACCTTTAGTTTTCGCATTTTCTGGTTCTTGCTTTTGTAGTACAGAATAATATTTAGAATATCTAAACATAAATATTAACTTAGATATAACTCATAATACTTTGTTTTTTCTGGATTCTCTATCTGCGCATTCACCTTTTACATGATCCAGATAATTATTGTGGTTTACTGTTTACTTCTAGTTTACTTCCTGGTATATTTTTTCTACATGTTTATGTCATTTACGTAAATCGTAGTTCTAAGAATGAGCGTTTTTTGATTTATGTTGATTGAAATTGCAATCTTTCTTTGGTTTGATTTTCTGGAAGTGATTGCCATATATTTATAGTACATTTACCTGCCTAAATTCAATTGTATTGGGTATTGGCATAGGTAGGCCAAACGCTTCAACAGCATATTCTACGTATTTTGTATTTTGGTTCAACATTGTGACACATTAGTGTACGTAAGGCATTTGAACTTTTAAATATAAATTAATGAGCATCCAAAAGTTAAACACTAAACACGTGCAGGAATCTATTTCATGCTTCATACACGTTTGGAATACTATGTCCTCTTTCCCTGCTGTTTTTGTAGGAAATGTATAGATGATGTATGTGAATAATAGTTGTTTACGCTCTATATCTCGAGTTTCATATTTCCTGTTTAACTTTCAATTTTCCAGACGTGTTTTAAGGGAAAGTTTAATGAATGAGCTAATAGTCTAACTGCCGATTTTCGAATTTAACATAAAAATAAAAAGTAATGTCAGTTCAGGCTCATTCGGATTTTCGTGTACTAGCAAATACTGTAAAAAATGATGGTTGTTACACATTCTCCAAATTTTTAGATATTTCTGTTCGCTCTATATTCTTTTCCTGGTTCATTATTATTATTATTTATTATTTCCTTTTGATTTAAATTTATAACCATGTTACATTTTAGTAGAAAGCAGGAATGATGTACAACCAAAGCAGAAGAAATGTCAGAACTCTAGAAAAGACAGTGAAACAAGGGGAAACGAGTCAAGGATGGACAATGGACGAAAAAACAACATGAAAATGAATAAATCTCAAAACCTTTATAGAAGGTTGAGCTGAGGGGGTTATTGAACAAAGTTAGGAAATGAGACGATGAACGGATAATTTTAATTAACTCTTGCTCAAATCCGAGTACGCAAGTGAATATTGAGTATTAAATTAGGAGTTTTAATTTTCAGGCAAATGATATATGATGTTCCGGTATCCGGTACCATTTTAAAATTTGTAGTCTATTCCTAGCACTCGTACATTTAAGTCAACTTCTGCTCTTTTCTCTCTCAGTTAAGAAAGTTTGAGGAAACAAAAATTTGAATAACAATGATTCGAAAGAATGACTTGTTCATCAACTACTTGTGGTTTTACCTTCTTTCTCTGGTTGGTATTCTCCCGATTCGTTTCGACATGAAGGCTGGAAGAATTCAGGTCTTCCTTAGTGGTCGGAGGAGATGGATTTGGCGGATTTGGAAACTCCAAGGCCTAGCCTATTGTCTCTACATGAACTTCCGCTTGATCGAGAGCACTGTTCTGGGTCATTACGTTGAGTTTCACCATTTGGCCTTTCATATTGGGATGGGAGGATTCTCAATCACTTTGAGTGTTTGGGATAAACTCTTCTTCATTGACCATCCTGACATTGTGGAGGCGGTATTCAACAACCTCAATCTTTGTGACTTCAGTGAGTTTGAGTTTGACTAGACATATTTTACAACATTATTTGTTACTTAGTATTTCATATTTGGTTGAGTTGAAACGAGGAAGCTAATATATTTTATATTGTTGTTTGTTGTTTGTTGTTTGCTGTGTTTTTGCAATTATGTTCATGTCAAATCTCAATGCAGCTAACAAGGCCAAAAGATTGAAGTACAATGGGAATGAAGTGCTCATAATGAATCTGCCGACTGGTGCTTTGATGAATACAGCCGCTTGCTTTGCCGGACTCTACATTTATGATCGAAGATCTCTGGAATATCTCTACTCTGCTCTGCCTTCACGACTTCAAAATAACTATGTGTTTGTTCTGTTGCTGGTGTATGAAACCTCCATTATGTATTACTATCTCGCGGTCGCCTACTTTGGTGTGTTCACACAACAAGCATTCATCCAGTACTGCAACAGTCATCTGGATCAGAATATAAAAATTCTCATGTAAGGAAAATCAGAATAATGATAATAATTATTATGACAACTTTTACAAATTATTTTACAGCTACAGGACGCTTTTTAAAATTGTTAAAGGTACACAGAATTTAAATACGTGTTTTAAAATGGTATGAACATAATTAATTATTGTGAATTTACGTATACCTAGGTCAAAAAAATTCCGTAGGAATTTGTCATCACTGATCCGACTGTGTAAAAAAGAAACGGTGATCGAACTCAACCTGCGTCTGTTCAACCGAGTCTACGCATATGTTGTATTCTCCTGGAAAATCTATTTGATAACGGCTTCGGTCAATTACTGGTTTTTCGGGATCAGAGGCTTTCGTAACGGAACAGAACCACTTATAGTGGTAATGCACATGTTCCTCGCCATCTTTCACACCCTTCTATTCACCATCATGTACGATAAAGCATTTGATATCCCTGAAAAAATGATGCAGGTTAAGAGTCTTGTCAACTTCAAAGCAAACTCACTGCCAGTCCAAAAACACAAAGAGTATGTCGTACAGAAAATGAAGGCAATACCAAATCTAGGAATCAAAGTAGGGAATTTCACTTATTTTGAACGAATATCAACACTTGTGTACCTAGACTTTGTAACCAATCAAGTAGTTTCTCTGCTCATTGCATTCGAATAGTTAAGTATGAAGTGTATATATCTAATTCTTGTGTAATTTGTAAATTCATGTAAGTTTATGTTGGTAATTAATTAATAAATGAAAATGTAATTAAATAATGTTGCAATCAACTTCAAACATTTTTGATGGATGAGTCATCTTCTTCTTATTCACAAAGTTAGTTAAGTAGAGAATATTATAGATACATTATCTTGTCCTTGTACAAAGTACAAAGGTTCTCGTGGAAATTCGTATCTTTATCTGCCGGTGAAAAGCAAAAGTGACGGAGCTTTCAGCCTATAGAAAAAAGTATAGAGTATTTATGGAGCATCTATAATCTTCAGTGAAAGTCATGTTCATTTAGAAAGTTTTGAGGTCGTAAACTATGAGCTGTGTGATGTTTCATTTGAATTACACAATGGAAAGTTTGACAATGAATGATCAATGATCAATACTTTTGTATTAATTGTTAATCAAGAAAATCATAATTGTTCTTTCGGATTTCATCAAACGGCATGAAATGAAAATAACGTTTCCGTTGACCTGGTTTCTACTTTCTACAAATACAATTAAAGACGACAGGGGGAAAGACTTGATACTTGAGCAGTGAGCAAGCTAGTCAACATTTCAACATGTTTGTACATTGTACATTGTACATATTACATATATGTAATTCCATGTTTTATGTTTTCCTTACATTTTTGTGTGTAAGTAGTAAAAGTACACTATTTTGTACACAGACTATAAGTAATTTTGAAATAAATGTATATACATGAAAAAAGTACACAACAAACGACAATCAACAAAGCTAGTGCACACAAAACAAACATTTTTCTAAAGAGTATACTGATTAAACCATTCATTATAAATTTTAACTTGTCGTTAAAGTTGAAAAACATCCTACCTTCTTTTGTTTTAGATTTTCCAATGTCCTACATAGAGAAATGAAGGTATTCTACGATATCTATAAAAGTAAAGTTGTAAGATTTTGTGATTTGTATTTTTTTTGCACATCTTTAATCTTTGTCACAGACGAAATGACCTTTAGTTTTTGCATTTTCTGGCTCTTGTTTTTGTACTACAGAATAATATGCAGAATATCTCAACATAAATATTAACTTACTTATTTTTCGTACTATTTTGTTTTCTCTGGATTATGTCTCTGTGCATTTACCATTTACATGATCCAAGTAATTATTGTGGTTTACTGTTTACTTCTAGTTTACTTCCTGGTATATTTTTTTTGCATGTTTATGCCATTTACGTAAATCTCATTTCTAAGAATGAGCATTTTTTGATTTATGTTGAATTGTATATTGAAATTGCAAACTTTCTTTGGTCTGATTTTCTGGAAATGGTCGCCATATATTTATATTACATTTACCTGCCTAAATTCAATTGTATTGGCATAGGTAGACCAAATAACGTTTCTTGTTATGATCTAAACACTTGAATAAATCATTGAATTGAATTGATACTCGTCAACAGCATATTCTACGTATTTTGTATTTTGGTTCAATATTTTTACACATTAGTGTACGTAAAACATTTGAACTTTTAAATCTAAATTAATGAGCATCTAAAAGTTAAACATATGCACGAATCTATTTCATATTTCATACTTCCTACGCCTTTGTATTACTGTGTCCTCTTTCCCTGCTGTTTTTGTAGGAAATGTATAGATGACGTATGACTGAATTAGAATTGCTGATGTTCTATGCTCTATATCTTGAGTTTCTTATTTCCGGTTTAACTTTCCATTTTCCAGACGTGTTTTGAGGGAAAGTTTAATGAATGAATCAAACGGCGTTCGGAAACCGAGACAGACTTTCACTTTTTCATTGAACTGTAAACATGTTAAGCAGGTCAAGCTACATAAAATACTACATTTGAATGTTCAGTTTAAAGAGTCATAAGTATCATTGGAAATAATAAACATATGGATCATACTTTAGGAAAATCCGGCATCGAGCACGAAGTTTCAAGCTGAGAAAATCGACGCGCCGATTTCTCGCACAGCATCTCTTACATGTTAAAATTATTTTTAATTAATTT